>JAYJME010004867.1:0-10567 GCA_036873775.1 Costaria costata
CACGCGGGCCAAGACCAATTCCCCGATTTTTATACTGTATCCTAGATAATAATCCAGAATTGTGCCAAAGGCGGCTCGTCTTTTTTACGTACAAGGATCCCTCATGAAAATTCGACTGCTGTACGTTTGTTTTCCCAACTTTTTTTGGTGTAGACTGCTGTATATAGGCGCAGGTATAATACCAGTACTATACGTTCAGTTGTACGTATGCACAGCAGTACGTATTGCAACAACGCAGCGCAGCGCCGCGCGGTGCCGTGCCTTGCGTGTGGCACAGCAGTGCTGTGCCGTACTGTGCCTCCTCTTCATTATATAGTACGTATGCACACCAAAAAAAGTATGTACGCGTACAACATGCATGCGGCGTCCGGGTTGATTGTCGGATCCACCATATTTCCCCTGCACCATACGAGCACTTGGTATTATCAAGTCGGCAGTTGCACCTGCCCCCCTTCAAAATTTCGTGTATTCTTTCTTGCGCGAGCAGCGGGCGGCGTCAGCCGCACTCGGAGCGGAACCTTATACAACTTGCAACAAACAATGCGGGACCCGGCAGGACCTGCAGTGCGGGTCGAGCTCCATTCCATGAATAGGCAACAAATGATGGCCACGACGAACGTCCCTACGGTCTGTCTTACACCTTAAGCTGTCTATAATTCGGTGAAACGTTTCTAACCGATACCCTTTACATACCAATCATAGTTTTCACCGAATGTACGTAAATACTACGGGTAGTAGCACTGTTCTGGAAGTTTGAAATTTCGGCGTGCGAATAAACAAACATCCGAGGGGGCTCAACAAAAAAAAGGTATCGTGAACTCAAAAGGTTTGAACTGAATTTGAACGTCCATGTTCCGCTACCGTTGCGCAGCAGCCCCAACACCGCAATAAAGTTAGTTGTGTTGTACGTACAAAAAAAAGTATCGTTAACTCCAAGGCTCGAACTGAATTTGAACGTCCATGTTCTTCTGCTGTCGGATTGCAACCTCAACACCCTGTACATATTGTACGCACCCCGAAGAATACGAGTGGGATCGGGTGCATGGTTTCCGAAATAAAATACATGCGTGGGGGCCAACGGAAACAATCTTACACGGACATCACGACGCCACCTCGGCAAGTAAGTGAACAACGACATGAAACTGCGAAAGATCAATATAAACCACAAACCACTACATGATACTACCGGGGTTATACAATTCGTAGCACTGAACCAGAGCGTATCACAAGTGATGCGGAGTGGTGGGTCATTTTCAGGCACTCTACTCTACACGTCGAACACGAAAAGAGCAAAAGACACAAATCACATGATACGTCGTATCAGGCACACTCGTAATGCAAAACAGGACCCGTCGGGAGTGGGTCAGGGATTGTCCGGAAAGGTAATCACCAAACACAACCGGCCGATAAGCCTCCATTAGTCTGGTGAGTTCAATGGGTTACCTTACGTCGACGGCTCATGTTTGAAGCTTGGTATTTTTTTCTCTGATAATACACTGGTACCCAGCATACCCCTGCCTTCCACACAACGCTCACCTTGTCCGCGCCGCTTACGGCGGTCATCAAGCCTGGGTCGGCCGCCGCTCGACCCGCGAGCGGTCCCGACGCCTTGCGGACGAGAAACACTTTCCCCCACTGACCCTTGCCCACCGTCTTCAAGGGTTCGAAGTCTGCCCTTGATAGGGTACGGGCAGCCCGCTTGAGGTGGTGGATCCATTCCGACCTGGTGCAGTCATGAACGCGTAATAACAAAGAGCAGGTCTGAATCGGCGTCAAGTACAAATGACGAAAAGCTTCAAATAACACCGTCTACACGTAGATAAACTAAGTACACAGCAGTACAGTGCTTTACGCTGCAAACATCACAAGTCAGAAGATATTGAGATTTATCAACATGAATGTTGAATCTGTCGAACCGTCTCGCAGCACTGACAAGTCCCAGGTCAACTATCCATCGAGATCAAAATTAAGCACCAGAATTATACCGCGCTATTAAATACCAGGTACCAGGTATCAAATACATATATTAATAATAGAGACTGGAACCGTTCTACTATTCTGGAACATGTGGTAGAATCAAATATTAAACTATTAAATATCAAGGTACCTGGTAATCGCCTGGTGCGAGCGAGCGATAATCGTGTACTGGTAGTGAATAAACTACAACAGCAGTGGTCTCGTATCATGTGTGCTCGATTGTGAAGCAAGCCGTAGAAGGATTGATCCCCGTACAATCAATAACTGGACACAACAGTAGTCTACTTGTTCTTGCTTGCTGGGCAGAAGCGGCATGTAAATCTGTTTTTGGGTGTGATTTCGTACAAAGCGTGTTGCCTCCCACGACATTGGAAACCCGTCCTGATGCTGAGAGGAAAGCGGGTTAAAAGTGTTGACACCAAACGCCACAAGGGAGTTTTTTCCTTCTAAACTCGAATTCCTCACATTCACCGAATTCCTCGTATTCACCCTCACTAAACGCGACGTACATATTCACGTGTATAATACGGTATTTCTTCAGTTATGTCAGGAACCTGGATGAGATTCTGAGTATCCATCCAAATTTAATCTTACCTCCGACTTCTTGCGGTATTGGGCTCACTATGCAATGATCGCATCGCTCTCATCGTTTCTTCCGTTTTTATTTTCTTAAGTGAGTGACTTTTACAGGTTCTTGAACATGATATATTCCCATTCTATATTTTAGGGAAAGACGGTGGGGATAGAACCAGCGACCTCTATTCAAAATAAAGACGCCCAAAAGATAAAAACCAAGCCTATAAAACATACGATTATTAGATACCTGGTAAATAATATACTTCGTACAACACACGAAACACAGCTTGGAAGTTGAAAGTTGAAAGCTCTAATCTCCAATCTCCGATGTGTACGTAAATCAATATCGTAATACCAGGTACCTGGTATTGCTTATTTGCGTATGTCCTTGCTTGTACTCTGTGTTGCGCTGGGGGGATATACGTTTACCCTTCTTTTACATATGGGTGTATAGAACCACTCAACAAAACACGTGAGCGCGAAGCGCTAACAAAAAGTTAGATGCAAAAGTTGTGAAGGCCCGTCTTACAACGAGGAACTTTAAAATTTGGAATTGAATAAAATATAAAAAAATGAATTTAACTTGCATATGATCGGTCGAAAAGTGAATCACCAAGCAGGCATTTTACAAGGCAAATTCGAAAAAATCAAATTCAACCAGAAGTCTTCTTGGACTTCTTTGCTCTTGTTTGTTCAATTCATTTTGGGGAGTTTGTCCAACTCGACGTGGCATGTTCCACGAAACCGAAGCTCGTAGCCACACGAACTTGTGTCGTGTCGTCGACTGCTTCAGAGAATCAATCTCGAGAGACAGAGCCACCGGAGCAGCCGCGGCGCGAGGTCCTACGGCCTCTAGCACAGAGTGGACCGCCCGCGGCACCTCAAAAAAATACAAGGCCGCCGCAAAGCCAGTTTTTAACCCCTCTTTGCCTCCCAAACCACACGAGCACCAACCAGGTTGCGACTTCGCTCAGAAGTTCAATCGTTGTATCCCCGTCGCTGCTGCCCCCGCGTGGTGAGGCTGCGCCACCCCACCCGAGAGATCCCGAGAGCGAAAGCCTCCTAGCCGGTGCCGTAAAAAAAAAACTGCCGCTAACCGCGGCGCTCCGGGGAGGACGCGTGCCGTCGTTTGCCTCGTTGGTTGCCAACGGGTGTTTCTAGACCTACAAGTAGTGCGTTATTCGAATTTTACAACACCATACTCGTACTACGCCATTCCTCGATAGGGGACCCAGAGTCGTATTTTTCACGAAATTCAATTCAATTTCGACACATACTATTCAATTCCAAATTATAAAGTTCCTCGTTGAGACTGGCCCTGAGCGCAAAGCGCTGTCATGTTCTTAGATAAAACAGTATCTGAGCCCGAAGCACAAAAAAAGTTCAGGTGCATAATTGTGTGAGCGCGTAGCGGGAAAAAAAATTGAGGTGCATAAAAAATGTAGACATACTCATATGTACTAAAACATTATAAGCCTAAAAATATACCGTATAAATCAGCGATAGTTCAGAAAAAAAAAGCCTTCGGCCATTTCCTATTCGGTTCGATTTTTTTAGCTTCAGACTTTGTTCCGATCGATTTTTCATCGACCTACTTCAAAAATCGAAACAGTCTTCTTACGCGAAATCAGATTTATTTGCAGTTCAGATTCGAGCAAACGCCGACCAACTGTTCCGGTCTGACGCCTCGAGAGAGACGCGCCGAGTGCGCTGCACTGGGCGTCTGAACAAAGCGTCCGAGCCCGCGCTCACTGCCTCTAGTCTCGCGGCGAAGAGACGTGCTGAATGCGCTTGGCCTGTCTTGGTTGTATTTTGACACGCAAGCATCCGAGCCCAGCACGCTGACTGACTGCTGTGCTGCTGTAAAATACGAGTACGTATCCACGGAGAGGCGCGCGCTGAGTGCGCTTCTCTTGGTCTCTACACGCGATCACACGCCAGCCGACTGCTGTAGTCTGGCCACAATCGTTCTGCTGCTTGCTGCTTGCGTGGATAACACCTTGAATTTAGAGGTCATGCCATTTTTCGATTTGAGAATCCGATGGCCCACGTCGTCGGATTTTGGGCCAAAATCCGACGACGTGGACCATCGGATTCTCAAATCAGATTTTTTCCGCTCAGATTTTGCATAATCCGACTGCATAACCAGATGCTTTCATTTTTGAGATCGAAAACTACAATTCTGATATTCTGAAGCTCAAATCGGGCCGCATAGGAAACAGCATTAGTTGAAAAAAAGTAGCACTGTTTAAAAACGTTCTTACAACTCCGGACAACGTAGCACTGGTAGATTCCACTCCTTGGTAAAATATTCGGAAATATAAGCACCGTTTGTGCCTTAAATGTGGTTACAAAACAGTATTATATTTCCGGACACTACTGCTGTAGACTTCTTCTACCTCGTACTACAGCTAAGAATAATGCTGTTGTGCAAAATTTGAAGCAAAACAAGTCCTGCCTACTGCAAGTATAGGGTCTGCCCGTTGCTGCAGGCAAGTGGCATGGCTCGGATCCACGGACACCAAGTTTCTGCTGGTCGTGTTCTAGTCTGCTGGTGCTGCTGTGGTCTGTGTGTGCACGCACGCACACCGAGCCTGCGCCAGCCCAGACTTTCTTACTCCGTAACAGCGACAGAGCGCAGGTCTGAGAAATACAAGGAGCTATATAGTGCAACGGGGAGACACTACCAAACGATCATGGTATCGGGCCGCCGACTGCGGCGTCGGTTGTCCGAGCGTGCGGGCTGCAAAAGTGGTCTCTTATCTCTGGCTCGCACGGGTCACCTCTCGGCGGCGGCGCGATCCCGTCACCAATCACCGTCGTCCGTCCTTACAAAACCCTTAAGGAACTCGCTTCTCATTGGTGATAGTTTGCTCATTCTTCCGGCAAAGGAGGCCTGTGATTGGCCGGTCCTTGAAAAATATTTCCATACGTATAGGCGTGGTGCCAGCGCGTGGGGCTTGTTTGGTTGCAAGCCGTCACGAGTTGCCCGCCGTCGCCGTGCTGTGGTGGATTTTGGCGGCGGTGCCCCTGAGTGCTATTTTTTTCCCCGCAAACGCACACAGCCTACTGCGATTGCGACGCAGCCTTGCCTCATTTACTTCTATACTATTAATAGCAATAATGAGGCCTCTCTAGGACATACTATTAATTATTACCCGGTAATACGTAGTCAATACGAGTATTCGTAGTGTGGACAAGGCTTTGACTGATAACGAAAACAAGGGACGACCTTACAAAATATCATACCCCTTAGATCGTACCACCTCATTATCACCACGATCTGTCAAGGCCATCCTGGCTTCCCGGGGCATTTCTGAGATTATCTCTTGTTGCTGACCCCGAGAGTGGTAAACTAACAGCACACAACCCCACCTAGGTGTGTCTCCACCCCACCTCGGTGTGTCTCCACACCCAAACTGAACAAAGAAATCTACCTGGTGATGGACTACCGTCCCACATTTGGCGTCTCGGTATTAGACTTACTTACTTTTGACTTTTTCCTGGGATTGTCCCGTTTGCCCATCCCTGGCCTCTCAGGCTTCCCACATGGACACCGCCTCCCTTTGTTATTTGCAGGACCTTTCCAGCTTTTCTTCGCTTTCCAGTTGTTCAATTTTGTGTTCGTGCGCGTCCCCACAGCACGGCAACTGGGGCGCGCGCGACACCATCCCGGGTATCGGCGGGCCCTGGCCAGTAGAGGGAGGGTCGGAAGGAACGCGGTGGCCGTTTTCGTGGCTAGGCGTGGCGTGTCCATCGAGACACGAGGGGAAGCAAGATGAAAAGTGGGCTCTGTCTGGCTCCTGCTGTTTGTTGCAGACCATGCGTACGAGTATACACGATGCTTCCCTTTAAGTGTTTTTTTCGCCGGCACCACTTTGTTCTGTTCGACTTCCTTAGCCCAGCTCATCAGCGCAACGCCTTGCGGGTTGTTTCCCTCGAGCATGGAGCTCTTGGCATTTGCACGTCGCCTGTTTGCGCCTTAAATTTTGGACCATCTCTTCCGTCCCATTCCTTTTGAGCAAAAGCTTATCGCGGGCGATAGTTGCACCAAAAATCATGGGCCTCTTTTGCCCCGTTAACATTTGATTGTGTTCTTCCTTGAGCTAGCGTAGCGGGCGGCGTCAGCCGCAGGCGGAGCGGAGCCTTGTAGTATAATATTGGTAGATACTTTGAATTTTACAGCATTTACACAGATGCTCCGAGTACCTGGGAGTAAAGTAAAGTAACTTCGAGAGAAAAGAATGTTTGCGCCTAAGTGTTTTTGGAAAATACTTCACATCACCCGAAAAAAAGTGAAATTTCCTTCCCCTCCCGATTTGGTTGGGTTTGCGCAAAAAAACAAATCCCAAACAGAATTGGCAACCCCTTCGTGCAGTATGAAACAGGGGAGCGGGTGAGTACGGGGAAACAAAAACGAATTCATATACCAGTACTCGTGCTACCAGTACTACCAGTACATCCTACCTGGTATAGATATACTACCAGTACATCCTACCTGGTATACGAGTATAGCAAAAACAGCAACAATGACAAAAACATGCAGGGTATATCGCAACAGCAATCCAGCAACGGCGGCAGCCGCTGTATACCCAGATAGCAAGCAGAAGCAGCAGCACGGTTAGCAGCAGCTACTCTCCTAGGGGAAGCTAGGGGCAGCAGCAGCAGCAGCAGTAGCTCAGCGGCAAGCAGCTTTCGTTTTTGCTACTTTCAATTAAGGGACCAGCTTTCTTCTTTGGTGCTGCTGCTGAGCTTCGAGCCTACGCGTGCCATCGCATCGGTGCGCTACGCTTCAAGCACGCCCGCTCCCCTCACAGCGGCGCAGCCGCCACCGCGCCGGCCACCGCCGCGCCGCCGCTGTGCTGCCGCCACCACGGGCGGTCGTATTGTGGAATTGGTACACAAGAGTTTTCATGCTGTTGAGGGGTACAGGCGGCACGCACGAGTAGACATTTCTGACCGATACACCTTCTACGACATCAAGTGGGCGTGTGTCGCAGCAGCGGCCCTCGGTGACAGCCCAACGCCACTCGTCCGTGCCATACTCCAGCCTACACCTTTTGAGCCTCTGAGCGCTTCACGGTTAGTTGCCGTGTTCTGAGTAGCAGCGCTTTTGTCGGGTGTGCAGGGTACGGTTCCCTACCGTGTGACGATGAGGCCAACTGCGTCGGGTGAAAGCTCGGTGCGTTGTAGGCCAATGAAAAGAGAACAAAAAACATACCGCAAATTCCCGCCGAAAGAATTTTGTTGCCGTTTTTTCAGAAAAGTACCGCAAATTCATACCTCGGGGGAAATTTTCAAGAGGTATTTTTCTTTAAAATAATTGCGCAAACACTCTAATACACAGAAAATACAGGCACTTCGTGTACTTGCAGTATTTTGGCTTAATGTACTGCGGAAAGGTGCGAGTACTCACAGTATTTCGAGATTCTGGACTGCGGATACTGCCATACTCGCAGGATTTCGGGTGGAGGGCTCTGCTGTACTGGAAGTATTTTGGGCTTCGATACTGGAATACTGTCTGTAACTTGGGACTTGGAAGAATTTAGGGATCCTGTACTGCTCAAACTTTTGAGTACTCACGGTATTTCGGCATTTAGTACTGCTAATATTAATACTTTCAATATACTCGGAAGTGTTTCAGCGTTTCATACTGCGAGGTGCAGGGTTGTACTGCGAGGTAGGGGGTTTTAGAGTATTACTCGGAGTGTTTTACTCGAATGCTGAAGTATTTCGGGCTTCAATACTCTGAATCTGAGTACTCGGAGTACTGCTGCAAGAGTTTTATATGTTTGTACTGCGGGTACCGCCTGTACTCCAGAATATGTACTGCTCGTTCTCCCAGTACTCGCAGTATTTGGGCCTTCAGTAGTGCTCACACTCCAAGTACTCCGAGTATTAATTTAGGCCGCCAGTACTGTAATACTCTCAGTACTGGGGATTACGAAAAATACTCGATACCTGGAGTATATTCGGAGTATCGAGTAAACTCGAGCGTGTGAAAGGATCACGCATATGTACGTATATAGTCTACCGTAGTCTACTTCGTACGTATAATACGTATTAAACCAGGTTTGAGTTTTGAATTCACCGGCGTGATATCGTGATCGTTAGGCCAATTCTTACACAGTTTTTTTTCTAAGTCGAAAAGGGCCCTTATTAACTGAAGTTTTTTTCGACTGGATGGTTCTGGGCCTCTTTCTTATCGTCAGTCGAGTCGACTTGATAGTTTTGTGCTCTTTCTGAAGGCGGTTGGTGTGAGGAAGTACTGCTGCATGACAGTCAAAAGTCGGTTGGTGCGTGCGTTTTTTACGAGCAACGCGTGCTTCACGCGCGACGAACCCTCGACATAGCGTGTTGGTGGTGTAGGACTTAGCCGAAAGCCACCAAAGCTACGTTCGTGGCGTTACACTCAGCCGAGAGCCACCAAAGCTACAGCAAGCGTAGCTGTTGTTCGAAAAATGTACCAGGCATTCGATATCGCGTGCTGCTGCCATCGTATGATACACCCTGCTGGTGGGCGGAGCTAGAAATGTGCCACTTTGAGTTGCGGCGAGAGGAAGCAGCAATAATAGCAGCCAAATCGGTGCCGTTGTATGGTACTACTGCTGTGTGGTACCTTTTATGGGTGTGTGGGCGTGTCGGCGTATTTTTGTGGTGGGATGAGAGATGCAATGGGTTCCAACACGTTTTCGACTGAGAAATTCGACTGAGACTCTCAGTCGAATCGAGGAGTTTTTTCGACTGGATATGCCAGTCGGATTTCTCAGTCGATTTTTTCTCAGTCGAAAATGGCCTTTTTCGACTGTATAAGGAGCCGATTTGGGCTTCAGTCGAAAAGGGCTCTTTTCGACTGAGAAAAAAGACTGTGTAAGAATTGGCCTTAAAGCTGTGATATGGATTATTAAACATCGCCAGCGAGGTATTAGTTGGCCAGGTATTATAGTTATTAATAGTTGCAGCCTGCAGCCGTGCCAACAAACCGATGAGAGGAAAAGTAGACTAAAAATATCGATCCACATCTGCTACCAGAGTTCTTGCCTTCTAAACTCAAATTCCACCACACCGAATATTAGGGTTTAGTTGTTTACGGAAGGCTTCATTGCTACGGGGTGCGCATTTTCCCGTGGGACCACTCGTTGAGAGACAGAGGGCTGAGAGGTCTACGCTGTACTGCTGCAACTCATGGCGCATCTAAACTCATCGCTATCGACGGTGCCAGTGCCGATGGCAGTTGTGAAGGCCGTTAGCGTGAATTTTATCACAAGTATTTGTGTTATTATATACCTGGTGTACGTATACCAGGTATTATATTTTTTACTTTATATGAAATCCATATTTTATGGACAAAGCCAAACTTTTCTCTTGCGGCCGAGGGTCGTTTCTCACGCTCTCGGCTGCGGGGCACGCAGGGGCCCCGCGTGTACACTGCGGAACAGGTCTAGGCCCCGGCCGGGCACGGCAACGCGTGCTATGATCATGCAAAGTTGCGGGGAAATAGCTATTACTGCGGGAACTGATTCCGACCACGTAAGGCCACCCAGGACGTTCCAAACCCCAGGCATAATTGCATCGCTTCAACCTTCTCGACGGCCCTCACTTTTGCGTGTGTGTGAGAGCACCACCATCAGATGGGTCCGCTCCAGGCCTGTTGCAGCAGTACCACCATCACCAACCCTAACCAAAGTCAGCAGCGTGCTGCTGTTGTCCCCAAAGCTCACCCCGTATTTACGTAGCTCTCACAACTTCTGTCGATATGCTCTGCTGCTGCTGTTGCTGTACTGCTGTTGTATCATGCCTGCCTGTGTCTCACCGCCCCTCGAGCTCTCAAGCTCTGTACTTGGTGGCAGCCACGGTACAACAGCAGCCGCACATCAAGCTCTTCGTTTTGTGACGGCTGCGGCCGGTTCATAACTACTGCTGTGTATGCGTGGCTGTGCCATGTTTCCAGGTCGACCTACCTCCGCTTCGGCCTACCACGTGCCTGGGGTGGGCCGAGGAAGTCCGCCAGGGC
>JAYJME010004868.1:0-10565 GCA_036873775.1 Costaria costata
GCAGAACGATGCTCCAGCGGTCCACGATGATGATGATGGCGACCCCAGGCAAGATGACGATGTTGCTCCAGCGATCCCAGTCAATAATCCGCCTTGTAGAGGTTCATGCGCTCTCAGACTGGGAGCGGTCGTCGAAGTCGTCATCGAACTTGATGGCCGGCGTCTCGTCGCGTATTGCCCTGCTCGTCGTTGTGTCTTGCTAGGCACGGCGCAGCCGCTCTTGCGCAACCTAGTCCTCCCATATTTTCCGTATTCCCGGTCGGCCTAGACTCGCCTTCATGAAGGCTAATACGCTCATGGCAATGATGATGTTGCCGGTGACATTGGAGTCTCCCGTTTTCATAATCCTGGTACTCGAAACTCGAACGGTATGTCTTGTGTAGCGTTGGAGTCCATGGACGATGTAGCAGTAGTAGTAGTAGTAGTAGTAGTAGTAGTAGTACTGTATTAGTACAACGATCCTGATAAATTCGCAGCGGGTCTCTGTAGAAACGCGAGTATGCAGTAGGAGCAGCAGCAGCAGCTCTAGATGACGATGATTGTGGCAGCTCTGCCCGGAAGTAGACGTTGTTCTCTGTAGCAGCAGCTTCAGGTAGATGACGGCGATCATGCTCTACGGAGAAATGCACATCAGGTCTTTGCAGACGCACGATTACATCGCAGCTCGGGCCCCAAGCGTAGTCTGCGCTAGACGTACCCGATGGACCGTAGCTCTACTGAGCGTCGAAACACCAAAACTGTCGAGGCTCATAACCTGTTGCAAAGTGTCTACGTACGACATTGTGGTGGACGTGTTAGTTCTGAGGCTTGGCGCGAGCCACTGTTAGGTATGCTCGTGAGCTTCGAAACATATAATGATGTTGAAAGGTGGTACTCTCTGGACCCAAGGTAAAGAAGACGAAATAAACTGTAAGAGCAAGTTGAGAATGTTGGTTGTGCACGAGGTGGGCGCAACTGTCCTCGGCCAGACTCGGCTCTGCGGCTAAATTTACCCTACGTTTCATTTTACTGACCGACCCACAGCAACGTGCTTCGGTGGTTGCTGGTGGAGGTTGATCAGCTACGTACTCCGTACGATTGCTATTGGGCCGACGACCGACGACCGACGACCAAGAGTCTTATCTTGTAAGGCTGTTCTGCACCGCATATTGATGACTATACCAAGTACCATTGGTAGATATACTGCGTAATGGTGTCTGCCGTGCTGCTGTCGGCTGTGCTTACGTGCCAATTTTATGCGTATACCCTTACACCAATATGACTCTATGCTATCGTGTGTTGACTAGATAGGCTGCGTAATGGCACCCAGTACCTACTATAGACGAATTTGTTACCGATCCGCGACTTGGTATATAGACTGCTGCGGTAGCAAAGTACCGATACCTGTGTATACATACATACACAAATAACTCAACATAAGTATTTGGGGTTAGGGGTAGATATTGTAAGATGCATGACGCAAGCACATAAACAAGAAGAACACGTATATACGCGATGGCGAGGAACTAGTGCGCGAACGAAGCAGCACCAACACACCGAAATAACACGGAGGGGGGGGTGAAAAGAAGAAAAGAAAGCGAGAAATTAGGACAAACGCAAAAGTCGTACTCAAGGCAGCAATAATAGTAGCATAGGTTTAGGTTTCCGTATCTTGCCACACGATCTACCGCCTCCTTCCTACTCTCTTCGACAGCGGAGTCAAGTGCCAGTACTTCTGGCGGTTGTCGTGCCCCCCCACGCAACAAGAACCAAAGCGAAACCAAACAAAAAAAATGAAATTAGATCATTCGGAGCAGCAGTAGCACATATTTCAAACCGGTGCCTTACAACACGAAATGCCATTTCGTTTTCCCATTAATTGGTCGACAGCGGTATCAGTGCGACTCTCCCCTCCTCCCCTTATAGTCACTCTTCTTGCCATGGCGTCCTCTGCAGCGTGGCGCATGGACAGCTTCTCTCCACCTCGTCCCCGTGCCACCTCACCATTAAACAATCCGTTGCTTCGACCACCCCTGACACCACTTCCAACCCTTCTTAGCCGCCGTGGGCCACAACACCGTCTCTCCGAGTATCAAAGGAGAGCTTTGCGTGCATTCTTCGGTGGCTCGAAACACATTGAGGTCGCCTGCTAGATATTGGGCCCAGTTCTGTCCTGGTCCGCCTGGTGCCGGATTCTCCCCAACGGCCGTCGTCCCGAACATCACCCGACGGGTACCCGCCCGGTGTTGTACGAGCTTTCAGGAGGAGACGCCGTCTGCGGATCTTGTACGCGCGTACAGTACCCGACATCAAAATAAAATGTGTAAATACAATGGCTAACATTCGCCAAAGGGCTCAAAGTATCCAACTAAGATGTCGGTCGGACACAGTGATACTGCTGTGATGATACTACGAGCACAAAAAATTGACAGGGCCACAAAAAACAAGTCGGTACAGGATAGACTAGGCTATTATACCTGTACCTGTACACGTACATATTATACGACGAACACATATGAATACAAATACATGTACGCTAATGTTGGGGCTTGCGTGTGAGCAGCCGAAAGGCCTGTTTCAGACCAGGTTTTGAGCCATCCACGGAACAACTCGAGGTGGGGTCCATTTCTCGGTGCGCCGTTTCCTGGAAGTGCCCCACCTTGCTCGCCCCTCCGGACCCTGCAAGTAGCGGCCTCGGCCGTGCTCGCGGCGTGTCGTGGCGGCCCCTGCTAAATCGCGTTTTTGGACAATTTTCTGTTCCAAATTTCAAGCTCGTAGTCGTACCTATAAAAAAACAAAAGTCTGCTGTAGCAATAAACCTTGGCGCTATAGGCCAACTGTTGTAATTATTATTATAGCTCATATAAATCCCGGTCTGAGTTCAAATCCCGGCATGCCTTTGGTTTCCCTTTTTTTGTTTACGAGTACGTGCACTTTTTCCCCCCATTTATTTTTGTTACGAACTGCACTTTTTTTTGTTGCTCGGTGTATGCCGACACAGCGAGGTAGCTCTCGGATTCTATCGACTGTAAACAGCGCTCGGACTAGATTTTTTGTTTGCATGCGCTTCCTTTCCCTTTTTTTTTAACCATTAAGTCCGCACTTTTTCCGCCGTTTGTTTTTGCTACAAATCGCACTTTTATATTTTATTTTTGCTTTGCTTGGTGGGTGTCGACGCAACGGGGTAGCTCTCCGATGAGTGTCTACGTGTCTACCTATACTGCAAATAGCACTCGGACTAGATTGTTTGTTTGCGTGCGCTTCGTTTCTCTTTTTTTTTCACGTAATTGTTTTCCCCAGTTGTTTTTGCTACGAATCGCACATTTTTAGTTTATTTTATGTTTGCTTGGTGAATATCGACACAACGAAGTAGCTCTCGGTTGATTGTCTACGTGTCTACCTACTGCAAATAGCACGCGGACTAGTTTTTTGTTTTGTTTCCTGGATGCTGCTTGCTGCTGCACAGCGTAGATCATGCGCATGCTGTACTTCTACGGCTTGCCGGTTGTCGTTGCACTGCCGCTGCCGCTTGCTGTTGTTGTGTGTATTAGTACGAGCAGTGCGGCTGCTGTTGGATACTATTAATATTTGCCAGGTATACTTCTACTGCTGCTGCTTCTGCCGCCGCCATACGACGAGTAGTGCATAATACGTAGAGCTGCTGCTGTGCGAACAACTACAATACGAAGAACGGGAGTGTTTGTGTTTCATGTTCGGCGTTATTTCTCTGCACTCAACCATGATTATTTTTTGCACCCCTTGGCAGTACGTAATGTCGCATTTAGGTCTCTGTTTGCCTATGACATCCTCGACCGTTACGGGCATGTGCGGAGACGCCCGCCGCGGCGAAGCCCCCTTGTATACCGGTATGATATTGTACGTTGGCGAAAAATAGGCACAGGGGGGGCTACGATTTAAGAGAGGAATAGACCTATCTTAACCCCTTTAGAGCCGGAAACGATTTTTGGGGGCAAAATTACATGGGAATAGTGTAGTTTGGTTTTGCGGTAGTAAAAGGGTTAAACCAGCATTTCTCTTGAAACGTAATAAATGGGTATTATTTACCTGTGGTAGTTTTGAGTAAGCTTGTGTGCCAAGCCGTTTGACCTATCTTAAATCGTTGTTTCTGTTAAATCGAGATTCTCCGAAAAAATCGCAGCCCCCCATGTACTCGCACGTACCAGGTATATCGCATATATATATTATATATACTTGTACTTGGTGTCGTAAAGAAGAATGATACGGCGGTTCCCCGTTGGGAAATGGTTGACTTGATATCCCGGGGCCCGGGGGGCTCTCGCAAGCGACGTTTGGTGCAGCCGGAAAAAAAACGAAAGGCCCACCAAACCCACCACCAGCAGTTGAAACTTTGACGTCACTATACGTGTATAGTCTATACCTGGTATAACGTATAGTGCCCAAAAAGCACGAAAGGCCCACCAGCAGCTGGATGTTTGAAAGTCTACAGGTACAACTGTCCGAAAAAAAAGGCTTAACGACCACCCAAATGGTGTCGGTACATGTATGTATGTAATGGTCGGTTTTATGATATGTTGGATACAGTATACGCAACATATATTAAGAATCTGATAGTTACGAATTTGAGGTTGAGATTTAGGGGGGGAAATAAGAGCGCGACCTCTTTGTACTGAAAATAAAGTGGAAAACTCCCAGTAGTCTTAAATACGAATTCCAGTCATATTCTCGCCAAAAATCTGTCGCGTACTCTATTGTATGGCAGAAGACAAAAGGGATAGGACCAGGCGGACGCCCGGATGGACACGGTACTCACGGCGGACATGGGGTGAGGAGTGATGATGATGTAGTTGTAGGAGAGTTTTTGTCTGGGCACCCATTTTGGCCCTGTTGCTGATGGTGTTGTTGTCATTGCCAAAACTAAAAACGCTTTTTGTCTTGCTGTTTTTCTTGGTGGTCATGGGGTGAGGAGTGAGGGAGTTGCAGGAGAGATTGCCTCGGCGCCCATTTTGGCCCTCTCTTCTTGTTGCTGGTGTTACCAACAGTCACATGAATCTGATATTTGTTTGGCTGTTTGCATATTAGCACCCATCGATGTCTCGATATCAAGCACAAAGCCAGGGTTTGTCCAGATTCAGCTTCCGTACATATCATGCACATAAGAGATAACAACAGTGAGACAAAAGCAAGCGTACATCGCAAATATAAAGCTCAAGCGGCAGAGAGGTACGAACATATTTGGACTATCTATAACAGTCTACTCTGGACTTGAGACAGTCGACACTTTTTTACGCCGCCACGATGCGCTTGTCAACACAAACCCCGAGAGCATTGAGGTGACGGTGCGCAGACCAAAGGGTATTGTTCACGGACTTCATGGCACGCAGGGGAGAGGAGCACCTGCCGGGGAGGGTATGTTTTGGGAGATGGTTGCGGACGAGGGCCGCGGGGCAGGATAATGATTGGATGAGGGGCCTTGAGGAAGATCTGAAGGAGCTTGGCATCAAGTCCGAAAGGTGGCGCGAAGAGCCGGCTATGTACGCCATTTCAAGAAAACATACCTATAGCATACGTACAGTATGGAAAAATAAAATATTGTGTGGCGTGTGGTTGCAGGATTATCACGAGAAGGGTTTCTGGATAAAACGCCAGAAACCTGCTCTTAACCATAAACCCAAAGCTAACCTTAACCCCAACCCTTGGCCGTCCGGTAGTAACGTTGTCTGGGGAAAATCCGGAAAAACAAATATTTTTGGAGAAAGTGTCGACCATATGATTATTATAAAAGAAAAAAACGTCAGCAGCTGTGAGATCGAGGATTTCGTCAAAACTCAATTTGCAAGCTGCGTGGGATACTTCGATCGCGCGTACTACGTGTTTTGTAAAATCTAATGGGGGACGTATACGAGTAGTCCATATTGAGGGGAAGAAGATCTCATAGCCATATTATATATACGGTGCTCCATACTATTGGTTTTGGTCATTTCCGTACTCTATCCTGCGTGCCCCGCGTACCGGTAGGTTACTCGGTGCGAGGCAGCACAGAGGGCTGGCAGATGGCTCTGACCGGGCGGAGGCCTTTATGCGGGAATGTCGTGAAACGGAGAGGTGGACAGCGGTAGACCAACAAGGGGTGGTTGCAACCGCGACAAGAACCGTCGACGCCATGGCGCGCGCGGGGCGGGGGGATGGGGTGGAGGGGGGGGGGGGCGTCCTGCCCCAAACTTATGACGCCTGAGTATGGCCATCGTCATTATCATGTTTGCATTCTCTTGGGCGTAAGTAGTTAGCGCCGTGCCCGCCGGACTTCCTCGCTCTTCTATGTGCTTCCAGTGCCTGAGTTTCGTGTTCCCTTTCGTTTTTCAATTTTTTTCCTTTCGTTTTCGACGTTTACTGTTTCGGCTTCTCGGTTTTCGAGTATTTGCTTTTTTGCTCTTCTTGTTGGTCGATTCTGTGTTTTCGGTTAGCGACTTGGGGCTTATTTTCCCTCCGATTGGAGCATACATGCTTAATGTGCGAAGGGGTTCAGGACGCCAAATTTGTATGAATTGTTGTTCTGCAAAGGAATGCAATGCGATGTGGATGCATTTCCTTCTTGAGCTGTCTTGAGACATTTGTCAAGACGTAGTATTTTCCACGCGCCACCCATCGATGATGATGGCAATTCACAAGATGAACTACGAGAGGACTCTGCAACCTTGAAACGTGATGCCCACTTTCAACTATTTCATTGCCGTAGCACTGCTTCCTGTACATATACTTGTGTACTCCTGTATCCGGAACAACCACTCCAGCTCCAAGGTATACGTTACGCGCGTTAGACGTGACCTCTCCCCCTACTACTGTTGATTGCGGGGCTTCCTGACTGCGGATCTTCCTCCATCAGGTCAACCCCCCAACTGACTGTTATGCCCCCGGTCATACGACTGTTGGGTTGGATTGGCAACGACGCTGTAAAACACGCCAGTCACTGCGTGAGCTGGACAACCAGGGTACCGTTCAGTTGTTTTTTTGGCGGTCACCATGATGGTTATCGAGTTAGATCATATTGGTCGTATCTCGTAGTGTGAACATGGTAAGGCATCCAAGAGGCGGTTACATCTGTGTAGTACTACCCATTGCCGTCTCTGGAGTGGCCACACCAGAAAGTAAATCAACTAATTGGTCGCTGGCATCCATAAGCAAGAAACTAAGCTTACGAGCGGTTCATGCGACTCGCCCAACACCTCACGGCGATTCGTGCTTGGCGATAGCAATGTGGTGAAAACCGGACGTGCTCCGTCCCGTCATAGAAGGGATGCGAGGGACTATAGTCATACAACTACGGCCGTGCATGATATGAGTACCCCTCCCCCCATTCGACTGTACCAGCACGCTGCACGCGGGCATGAGAGGTATGATGTGTATAAAGAGACACTGTTGGTCGGTGAAAACCCGACGTGCTCCGTCCCGGCATAGTAGGGGTGCGAGGGTCTATGGTCATACGACTACGGCCGTGCATGATATGAGTGCACCCTCCCCCCATTCGACTGTACCAGCACGCCACACGCGGACATGAGAGGTATTATGTGTAAAGAGGAATGCTGCGGGCGAGTTGGTTTGAAAATAAACACGTTGAATCCCAGACGCCTGCAGCGCCACAACGTGCCTTAATTATGTTAGATATGCAAGATAACCACCGAACTATCGGTCAACCCGGATTGCTCCCTCGGCGGTTATGGTGTATATCTACTGTAACACACTCCGGGGCCGATCTGGTTGATAAGCCTGGACGTCGGACGTTCATCATGGGTTGCAAGCAATGCCTTTAGCCAGTACTGCCCCAAACAGGTGGGACTATGGTGCTTCTTCTTGCCGGGAAGTGTGACCCATGACTTTCAGGTGTGTACTTCCGAAATTGCTTTGAGTTTCAGGGGAAAAGGCCAAGAAGGACCACGGGAAGATTATAATCCCTGATGCGAGGAGTTCGACGAAAAATACCCCTAACGGAAATGAGGCTTCTCAAAACCAGTACGGCCATTGCCAGAGCCCAGCCAGCTGGTGGAACGCACTCGATGGACATCTGATGGAAATCGGCTTCACAAGTCTCAAGTCGGACCCGTGCGGCTACACTTGGAGAGTGGCGATATCATCATCCTAGACCCTGTGTGTCGACGGTGTTCTACTGCTTGGGAAAGACCTCACGGTGCTCAGCCAGATAGAGCAGAAGCTGATGAGCCGTTTCTCAATGACGAACATAGGAGACGTGTCGCTTGTCCTTGGTATAGGCGTCATCCGTGACCTCGAGAAGGGGACGGTAACCATCACCCAGGCGGATTACACCAAGTCCCTGCTGAAGCGGTACGGCATGGACAGTTGAAATCCTGCGAACACAACTGGTGTGGGAACATCATTTTCATTGAACCAGCCGGAGGAGAGGCGTCAGAGCAAGGAGGAGAAGGAGCGTTTCCAGGTCATCACGGCCAGCGTAATATTAGGTATACCTTGGGCAGGTGATTTGTTATGACATCTTGTACGCCGTTAACGACTTAACAGAGGCGATGTTCAAACGGTCCAACGATCACATGGCGACGGCCAAGCACGTACTTCGCTACCTGGCCGGGGAGGTGGATTTTTCCATCGCGTATAAGCAAGTGGGTTTCAGGTTTACGGCGTTCTCGGATATAAACTGGGTCAACAATCCGGACAACGGCAAGTCGGTGTCCTCGCATTCTGACTTCCTTTCGAACGCTCCGGTGAGCACGAGGTGGGGCTGCAGGGGCTGACAGTGCAGTCCACTATGTATGGAGGCAGATCTTGTGGCGGCAGCGCTAGCGACGAAGGAAGCGGTGTTCTGCTCAAACACAACGAGAGAGCTGGGATTCGGCGCGCGAGTCGACCACGTACCGCTTTACATCGACAACACCGGCTCCACACGTCGCCGGAAACCGGGCCTACAAGTCCAGAGCTAAGCACGGGGCTGTGAGTTACTTCGTCATCCAGAAGCCAGTCAAGGAGGGAAGAACCACCATCCACTACGTAACGATGGAGAACCAGCTCGCTGACATCGGCACCAAGTACCTCAGCATAAACAAGCACCGTAACCTCCTCAAGCTGATCAGCGATTTCAGGACATGCAGTCGACAAACCTGGATGATCAAAGAGTACAGGGGTTTGTTGCTTGTATTCCTTGCTACATTTGCGCGAATGAGGGAGTTAGCGGGTGGGGGATTAATTTGAGATCCAACGCCGTACACATGGACACGGTTCACTGAAAACCATTTGCGTTTGTCTTCTGAAAGGCAGGTGTTACACTGTATGGTTTGGTTTATGGGTGCGTTTCGACTGACCTTTTGTAATTCAGAGTCACTCAAACATGCATTCCATTCAGTTGACAAGCGCAACAGTGAAAGAGGACACCGGTTGCAACGACATTTCACTGCACACGTTCTAAGTTAGGGAGAATATGCATCCGATTGAGTCGATAGACTCAACAGCGAACAAGGGCACGGGTTGCGACGATATTTTACTGCAGAAGCTGTAAGTTAGAAAATGACCCCACCGGGGATTTCTAGGTAACTTTGCGACAGTGCAGCAGTATTTCCAGATGCGACATCCATTGAAGGGGAGTGTTAAGAAATAGGAAACATCAGCCTATTGTCATTATCAACGTTCAGCAGCGATTGCACAGCTTCATGTGGGCACTTTGCTACAACGTCACAGCAGTAGCCCGTAGCCTACCGAGTCGCTCATCAGTACTGTACTACTGAGGTCTTCTGCCGGAGTTCGCACAGACAGGTACTCCCCGATTGCGCAATGTGGGCGTAAACAAATCCTTGTGGAGACATTGCACTATTATTATGTAGTGCACTATTATAGGCGTGCCAAACAAACAGGTTTGTCGACACCTCGTTGTGTTTACTACAGTATAGGCCCGCCAACAAGGAAGAAGTGTCTAATAAGAAACTAATGCTCACTTTTGGGCGGACGCTAAGAAAAATGGAAGCTCAGCGGCGAGCGCTACAAACTATACCTGGTATCCTGTATGTTAGCTTGTGCTCAAGGTTGTTCAAGGGTGGTGTCACACTAAGAATCTGAGGCTCACTCCAAATAGCAGTTTCTTGTTGGTGGGCCTATACTGCAGTGCAATGTCTCCACAAGGATTTTGATATTGTTTTACACCCACATTGTGCAAGGGGGGGGGTCCTGTGCGATTCTCATCGCGATACAGAGGTCTTCTGTCGGAGTTAGATTTTCATCGAGGATGATGGGTACAGTACGCGACAGCAGTTAAGAAACTCCTATTTTGGCTAAGGCTCGCAGCTTATTGTGATCTCAACGTTGAGCCTAGGCTCATTGCAGAGGATTTAGAGTATCGTTCCTCGCTGAGCACAAATGCTTTGTTAGCTGTAAATTGCTATTAAAAACAAATTCAGCCTGAAATTCTTAATTACCAAATTCTTAACACACGTCGCGTACTGTATTCTCACGGGGGCAAAGGAGACTTTGTCGATAGCGCCTATTAATAGCGTGCGCAGGCACAATTCAACGCGAGTCGACGAGTGGGGGGGGGTGTACTCATATCATGCACGGCCGTAGTCGTATGACCATAGACCCTCGCCTCCCTACTA
>JAYJME010004869.1:0-10564 GCA_036873775.1 Costaria costata
CTCAAGTCGTGCATAGCCGTAGTCGTATGACCATAGACCCTCGCATCCCTACTATGCCGGGACGGAGGGGGGCGCAAAAACATGTCGACGATGACGATGACGACGGATTTATGCAAGCCTGCCGCGCAAGCGTTCGCACGAGGCCGCGGCACGCAAAAGACCCACAGGACTCTACTCACGGCAACGGCAACGGCATTTGCCACACGCAGAATAAAAAATGACTGATACATACCGTTATCTTCCTGTTGCTGCGTGTAGGACACGAGATGCCTGACGCTGACGACAGAAACAACCAAACGTTCTCGCCGCACGCAGGGCGCACAACCCTACAACTCCAACAGCGGAGGTGCACACCGTCGGGGTTGGACCCCTCACGCAAGCCCCCCCCCATACGCCCACAGCAACAGCAAACGGCGCGATCCGCGCCACAACGAAATTAAATAAAGCACACACCAAACAAGAACACACGCACGCACCCACGCACCCACGCACAGTCCGTGTCGTCGCTCGGCAACCCAAGACGTTTTACTGCAAGGAATACGGCCCGTTTCGGGGACGTTGATCCCCTCGCCCCGTTCTTGACACACCTTGTCTCCTCTTCCACCACCGTATCGTCCAGCTTCTTCCGCCGGGTCGTCCTCACCACGAGCCCGTTAACCTTCGCCCCCATCTGGAGCCCTTTCCAAGCATTCCAGACGCTCTGCTACCTGGGGCATGTTTTGGTAAGGCAAACCAGAAGCGACGAGCGCGCCGTACGCTGAGGGCAAACACGGCCCACAAACACAAGCACACACGAGACACCGCAAGCACCAAAAACGAAAGAAAAAAAGCAAAGGAGGCGGTAAACGAAAACGACGGGGGGGAAGCGGGGGTGTACTTATTACCATGCATGGCCGTAGTAGACGAGGGGGGGGGGTCACTACGACGCTTGCTGCCTGCTAGGACTCCGACGAAATGAAACACAACGAAACGAAAAGTGCTGACCAAAACCGAAGCGGGCCAACTACAAGGGAGGCGACGAAGGTTACACGGCACGCTATCGCTGGAGGCGGGAACATGAACAAGGGGATGCCTTCGTTCTCCAAATGAGCCGAAGAAACGAAGACAGCGCGAGGGGGTGTGGAAAGCCCAAGCCGCGACGCCGGTGCGTGGCGGGGGGTTGCCGCAGACTCTTGGCGTTTGCTGATGGAGCCCCTCCGGGCAAAGGGATTGTGAGGCGAGAGCGTGATGAGCGGCGCCGGAGGCGACGGAAAGTCAAGCGGTAGGGCACCTACCGAGATAATTACTCGTGTTGTTGTGTGTCTTCCGGTGTTTTTGTTTTTGTTTCTGTTTTTGGCGTGCACGGAGTAGACCTGGCAACTGCGGCGGCAGCCACAGTCAGAGAACTGCGTGCGCCTGTCACCCTCAAGACACGGCATGGGCAAGCGAGCCCGAGCGCATGTACAGCAGTACACGTTGCACGACACGGGTGGACTTAAAACACGACTGTTAGTAACACACGCACAGAAATGAGCTATCCTTCTCATCTGTAATCTTAAACGTCTTTCACCCTCACGTATCTCTCGCGCGGATAATCCCCAGATCCAGTTCCTGTCAATAGAAAAGAGGAAAAATATCTACGTAAACAAACCGATTCCCTTGTGTGTCCTTATCTCTTCCACACCCCTTTCCCCCCCTCCCTCCTTCCTTTCCTCGAGAAATGATTACGACGACAAACTCGCAGCGATCCCTACATCGGAGATAATATTTCTTGTTGCCGTCCGGGTCGAACATACGGCGGGGCATGAGGAAACAGCGATGTTTGGCACTATTATTATCACCAGGCGTTTCCTTTGGATGCCAGCGATCGGTTGCTTGAGGTGATACCTCCTCAGCCAACTCCGAACTAGTTCAAAACAAAAAAAAACGCCGAACCCTCCCATCGCTACACAAGTACAGTATACATATCGAGAACACCTAGGTATCAGAAGGTATTACACCTCGTACGTACGCATTTAACGGAGATTGTTACGTCAATAGACTATCTTGTTATTCCATTATTTAATTGAACACTGCGCACCCTCAATGGAGGCTGAAGATTGGTGACGCTGGTGAGAAAAAAAACGTTACAGCACGGGGCAGTCTCCTCGATTTACCCACCCCCTGCCCCCTCCGGCTCAATAATCCCGAAACGCTCTAGCTCTTGCTCCCGCTTCTACGGCATGCCAGTGACCGAAGGAAACCTTCGACAGCGAAACGGTTGGGCGGGGAGTACGAGCACGATTAAATAACGCACCCTTCTGTTTGTCCGTCGCCTTGCATAAGTATACAGAGGCGAGAGGGAGGGCAGGGGTTGAAAAAAGACAGGCGGGGAGTACGATACCCTGGAGAGCGCGTCGCTACCTTTGCCGTTGTTGTTGTCGTCGTTAGCTTTGTCGTTCGTCCTTGTTTTGTTTTCAATGTTCAGGCATGTTTACGACTACGTAAAAATTGGACTTGGCAAGCTACTGCTCGTTGCTGTGTTTTTTCTAGGCAGTGCGCGTCCGACACTACGACCGCAAATCTCTCCATGTGCCCGTTTTTGCCGTCGTCGTGCCACCTTCAACAAGCAACTGTTGGTGAAAAGTAAAACGCCGTTCGAATCGATAACGAAGTATCTATTCGTAATCCGTCATCCGTAACGGCTCACACGATCGAGCGGAATCACCTTCCGCCTACCGCCGACCGCCTATGTATATACCTGTACTTCGTATACGTATCATACGAGCACACTGCCTACTTGCAAACGCACGGTATATTTTCCCGTTTTCCTCAACGTAACGTATTTTTCGTTTTCAGATGGGCGGGAAAAAAACGCCCCTCGGTACGAAATCACTAGTCTGTGGGCTGTGACACCTGTTGTGTTTTGTTTGTTTTATTTGCCATACAGCAGCAATATCATACATCTATCATGCCGAAGATAGACTATTTTGGTATTTTGTCCCATTGTCCCTGTCGACACAACTTAGCATCGACGCCTTTGGCACTTCAAAGGGGAAAAGCGTCGAAAACAATTGATGATCACAGCACCGGTCTAGCCCGGGGTTGCCGAGGTAGCGGGTGTACCCGAGCTACATCGCAAGGACATCTCCGACATACTGGTATATATTACCCCGCATGACGCTAGTCGTACTAGACACATTTCAAAGTCGGCATTCATACACATTTGAAAGAAAATACCCAAAAAGATGCGCGTGAACAACTTTGAAACAATTTTCCTTTTTTTTGGAAATCATGGATAATCTGCTAATCGAATCTTTGTGAAAGGAGCCAATCACGCACTCTTCACGTTACAGAGCAAAAACCTGCCATAGCATAGAATCTGCGTAAATGGTTCTTCCAAATGGTCTGTAGACACTCGTGTTTTGAGATCGATCGCGTAGTCTTCAAGATCATGAACTACCCCAACCATGCACGAGCTCCGCCGAGCAACCCGGTACCCGGCGTTACGGGTCGAACATTCCAGGAGGCAACGTGGTGGGGCGGGCGGCTGACTCGGCACGGTCTAGCCGCTGGGAGAACGGCCTTCTTCCCGCCGACGACCTTGGCCATTGCAGCAGCAGCAGCAGATACGCTGTCAACGCGCAAACCGGGCAGTACCTCGACACGGCCGGGTGGTGCAGACCGCCAGGAGAGACCGGGTGCCCCACTGGCGGACATCGCTCGTCCTTCAATTAGGCCACTCGGCACTCGTCAAATTCGTAGCGATACGGATTCCACTTGGGGAGAGACGTCGATCGGATCGCTTGCCTCCCATACCTCTATATATATATGCGAGCGTTGGGACGGTCATCATGCCAGCGATCAGAGCACCGAAAGGCCCTCGGCAGGTTCGCAGCTTCGGGATTGGGAAAGCAGCGGAAAGCGTGGGTGTTCTGCTCTGGCCGCCGAGGCGAGCTCTACCATCGAGGAGCGTGCCGGCAGCCGAAACAAGTGTTCCTGTGGCGCCGCCTGCAGACGATGGGGCTGCCAGCTTCGTCGAAGTACTGCCCGGTTTGCGCGTTGAGTATCTGCTGCTGCTGCAATGGCCAAGGTCGTCGGAAGGAAGACGGCCGTTCTCCCAGCGGCTAGACCGCGCCGAGTCAGCCACCAGCCCCACCACGCTGCCTCCCGGAATGCTCGGCCCGTAGCGCTGAATGCCGGGGTGCCAACTCGGCGGAGCTCGGTTCTAGTTGCGGTAGTTCACGATCTTGAGGACTACACGATCGATCTCAAAACACGAGTGTCTACACACCATTTAGAAGAGTCCTTTACGTACGCATATTCTTCGCGAGGGCAGGTTTTTGCCCTTACGTAAAAAGTGCGTGATTGGCCCTTCCACAAATATTCAAATAGCAGATTATCCATGATTTTATAACAATATTAAAATGCGACAACTGCTGTGAGTTCTACCGGTTAAATGGTTGATACTCATCTTTGCAAGCTGATTTTGAATGTATAATGTTTCAGAAAATTATTTTAAAGCCGTTCACGCATCCTTTAGCGTTTTTTTTTTCAAATGCGCCACGTATGAATGTCGACTTTGAAATGTGTCTACTGCTACGGGCTCTCGAAGTAGCACTGCGCCGATGGACTGCGCCGAGGGTGCAATTGATTGTCCATGGCCTTTGCCCGATCTCGGCTGGCGTAGATAATTAGGGAGGCCGCCCAGCGCGCTGGGGTGCGTTCTCGCCAGCGACTTATAATAGCGCTGCAGCGCTGCCCGAACTTTCCGGATTTGGGAATCTTCATCTTCGCCAGAACATCAGGTCTCATCGAGACGAGCAGCCTGATATTTCTATATTTCGATGTTTCCGAGAAATTTCTGCACTAATTGTACGACTCGTACCAAATCGACCGGAAGAACTATATGTCTGTGCAGGCGCCCGCTGAGAATTATGGGCAGGCACTAAAACCCTGTCCGACCCGAACCCTAACCTCGACCCGGACCATAGCCCGAACTCGAGCTCGAACGCTATGGAGTGACCTGTGCTTGAATGCTGTGCTTTGGAAAGAGTCTATTAATACTAATATAGGTTGATTCGGCCGGGTGGGATCAGGTCCGGGTGGGATCAGGTCAAGGTGGGATCAGGTCCGGGTTGCGCATGTTTTTAGTGTTTACCCTCTGGTCTCTGATTTGCCTGCACAAGATTCTCCGCACCCCTTCTCGCGATAAAAATGCAAGGAGCGTATGGTAGTGGGGAGGGGGGAGAATAGCCTGTAATGTGACCCCGGATCTGAGTGACGACGTTACGACTAAAGTATTATACGAGTACGTACGTAGGATTATATCATAGGAGGGAGCGAGACAGGAAGAGCGAAGATGATAAACGGTCATCGTACGTATCATACGTATATAGGAAGAAAAAAAAAAAATCGCCTGCACATATTTTTTTTCTGCAAATCGACTACTCCCAGCTCCCAGCACCAGGATGAGTTCCCAGGCCAGCTCGGGTGAAGCATCGTACTGCTGTCGGCGGTCGGCGAGATCCATAGGCAGGCTTAGGAAATGTGTGCGGTCTTGCAACTCGGGTAGCAGCAAACATGCTGCAGATTGTCTGTCGTGACAGCGTGATGGGACCAGAACAACTCGTACCTCGTAGCTTTTGCTGGTCTATTCTACACTACGTACACTCACACTATGATGCCACAACTTTACGCGAAACAGACCAGACCAAAGGAGGCTCAAGCTCGATCTGCCTTGGTTGACGTGCGCTTGCTCGACAGCAAGTACACCGATAGGCAAGGATGGCGCCCACCCAAAAGAGACACACCTGCTGCTACCGCTGCTGCTGCTACTGCTGCTGCTGTTGCTGCTGTTGCTGCTCCTGCTCCTGCTGTAGCAGCAGCTGCTGCTGCTGCTGCTGCTGCTGCTGCTGCTGCTGCTGTATTATACGAACAAAAGAGTCCCACGTCTTTCGAAAAACGAAGAAAAAAAAAACAGAAAACAGAGACGTGATCTACGAGATCTACGCAATCTTCGTACGTGCTCTACGTAGCCAGATGACCTTGGCTGAGCCTGCCGTACATCACCCCCCGTGGAGTAGTACTGCTAGCTGTGGTGACTACGGTGTTGCTTGTGCTTGTAGCGGAGCCTACAGCAGCAGCAGTACGTACCCGTCGTCGAATACCAAGTGCTGGTGTTCTCCATCAGCACTACTCTGTTCGTCGGTGCCGCGACCAAAAAATGTTCGTACGTCTCGTATCATACGTTTCCCTTTGCTTTTTTTTGGGTCGTCGAGTCGAAGCAGGTAACAATCGGACGATGTCGAGCGGTCGACGGTGACGAGCGGCAAGGTGCTGGGCCTCGCTTGTGTAGATCGATAGATCGGCCACTGCTACTGCTACGTACCCTTTGTCCTCGCCCAGGGCCAGCCAGCCTGATGGCAGCTCCCGGGCGCAGAAGGAGGAGCTTACCGATTACCGATTTTTTTATCAAACATAAAACATCAAGCATCAAACGTTACTACTCTGCACGATCGATCGTCGTCTCGCGAGGGACAAGGGACAACACCAAAGAGGATTAAGGATCCAGCGTGCGGGCTGTCGTTGCGCTAAAAGTATGCCGTTTGCCGTATCATATGACGAGCCCTTTCGACTTTCTGCACGAGTTGGGCATTCATTCGTGTTGGCACGCCAGGAAAGAAAGTAGAAGACAGGGCAGCTTTTTGCGTTAGGAGAGAGCTAGGCGAGATTCGATATCATGATTTGTTGGGCATTGGCAGAAAGCTTTTATCATGATCATTATCACCATCACCATCACATCATGATCACTGTCATCATCACCACCATAGGAGTGGAAGGGTGGAATAGCCCTCCTGAACAGTAGACTCAAGTACAGCAGGATGTAAACCCATTTGTATTATACCTGGTATTGTGTATTATGCCGGCGCTCTCTTGTTTCACAGCAGTTTCTGCCTACGTTTATAACATGATACGAGGTCTCGAGTTCTCTCTGCATCAAACACGCGTGAACGTTGCTTGTTGCATGCTATTTGCTTGTATGCTTAGAGTACTGTGGTTGCTGCTGCTGCTGCTGATCAAGGTTCTGGAGAAACAGACAATTGCATGTGCTGTAGGTACTGCTGTCGTATCGATCATTATTCTACACTGGTCCAGGAGTGGCGTGTGGTTTTTGGTTTTTGGTTTTTTTGGCTCGCAACGTCGAAAGCCAAACGTCGTTATTATCGTACCTGCTGCACCCCCCCTGTGCTGATGTTGCCGACGCTTCTCCTTCTCGCCCTTCCGGAGGGAGAAAAGCACACCATTCCGGAGGATTTTTAACCGTCGCAGCTGTGAGCGTTTGATCATGTTGTGCCTCTCATTACGTATCTATGGGGGTGTCCAAAAAGAGAGGAGAACGGGGGGGCTACAACAGACATGATCCCACCTGTGAAACGCCGATTATTTGCCATCCAAAAAGTAGCTGCACACTGCAACAGCACCACACACAACACGCCACCCTGACGGAGGATAAACGTCGGCCAGGACCCAGACGCCTGCCAGCGCAGCACCAGTTTTGGACCGAGTCGTGCCAGAGACGACACCACCGTGCAAGGCTACACTAACTACTGGGGCTGTCGGCTTGGTTGTGCTCTGACATTTTGACGACCCTCTCCTTCGTGCAACGACCAAACCTTACATGTGAGATGGGCGGGAAGTTTCGTTTTAGAGGGAGGCGCCCTCGTGGCGTGCGTCACTCACGGCCGTAGCAGCGTGGCACGAGCGAAAGATGCCCGATGCCCGCCTACCTGTCCTTTGGTTTGCCCGTGGGACCAAGCATAATTTGGCCCATGGTCTCGAGCGCGCATTCAGTATTCATTCGTGTATGGGAACGTTGCGTTTTCCAAAAAAGAACATCTCCGCTCCTCGTTCTCATCTCACGAAAAAAAAAATAAAGCCTTTCCGCTTAGTGGAAGAGAACAACGGGTTGGCTCTGTCCGCTATTATTACAGTACGTAGCAGCATCGCGATAAAGAACGAGACAGATACAGTACTACCACCAGCAGCAGTGAGCGAAGCAAAGAGTGGGACGTACAGAGTGAGCTCGTCCAAACCAAGTTGTGTAGAGATAATGCGCATTCCGGGGGGGTTGCACTAGGTGATATATCTATCTCGACACAGACACGGACGGCATGTCATGGGTGTCGCGACTCGAGGTCGATACTCGTGTATCCAACCTATATGAGACTGCAAAACAAGAGCGTATCGTACCCATAGCATATGATACCCATTGGTGAGTGCACGAGCAGGTATTTTATTTATGGTTGTGCATGAGGCAACAAGAAATGAATCGTTTTTATTATTACTTTGCTTGTTTCCCTTCGGAAAGGAGATCAGTCAGCGTTTCGAGCAATTCGGGGTATCAATATGATACCAGTAGTATTTGCAGCACTGCTGCTGCTGTAGATCTTGCGGGGTAGGATAAGTACTGCAAGTAGCGTGAATGACGTAAGCTCTATCCTAGAATGTATCCGCCATTGTTGTAGGTTGACATCGTTGGTATGTGATGTCACCACAAGGAAGAAGAAGAAGAAGAAGAAGAATAAGAAGAAGAAGACGCATTGTCATTGAACCCACGTCGGTGCCATTGAACGCACGTCGTTTTTTTTTCGTTTTTTTTCCAAAGCAAGTTGTTCTACTGCCTGTAATTCATGGTCCGTGGTTTCGTTTTCACACCAACTTAAAGTAGACTACAGTATGAATACGTAGTAGTACCTTTCTTTGCTGTTGTCGTTTTTTTAACACTATTAATAGTAACTGGCTTCTAGCTGCTTGCTTTTGTATAATACAAACCATTTGATTATTGCTTGTAGATGTGCCATTTAGAGGTGCCCGTTATCCGTACAAAATAGCCTTCTCAAGTCGCAAGGCATGCATTATACTTTTGGGTTTCATGTTTGAGAATGGGTGCTTTCTACACTATATCAGTCGTCTACACTGACTGCCGCATTTATAACCAAATAATACGTGGCATTTTCTTGTGAATTCAGCCTGGCTTTCTTCGTGCTCGTTTTCTTAGCAGCTTCCCTGTTCTCTGTAGACTGTACTCTGTATGCCAAGTCATGAATATTATATCATGCGCAACTACCGATATGTTTCACCCCTTCAGAACTCTGCACCCTCGGTTTTGGGCATGAGTTGCCTGAAATACTGTGAGTGTAAGATCTGATGTGAGTCGGCAGGACTTCACGACTAACAGCTAATCGGTAGGTGCCGTCAGCCAACTAACTGACTTTAGTCGGGAAGTCGGCTGGCGAAGCCAACTCATGCCCAGTCGGCTTGCCGGCTAAAGTCAGGCAAGCGAAGCGAGCCAAATCAGCCCTCCCCCACGGAGTGGGGCCAGCCCCAAAAAGAAAAAATGTGTCCGGCATTTAACAATCCTTCGTTCAAGTATGCAAACCCTGTAAGTCGGATAGTCGGCACCTCCGGGAAACGGCTAACTATTAGTCTGACTAATAGCTGGTTGGTGACCTAAGTCGTGCCGACTCACAGCTCTAGAAGTGTCCGATAATTGTCGGGGCTCTGAGCTTGTTCCTGTTTTCCCTTCCTTCGCATTGCATCAATTCTACATGACACCACACCCTTTACATGGCACATTGTGACATATCTCAGGTTAGATATGCTGTGTACATCATTGCGAGTATCTTTATACCAGGCACTATAACGATCATGTACGAACAGAAATCCATCAGAATGTACACGTGCATTTCGATTTTTTTATTGTGCGTATCCTTTTACATAAACGTAGCGCTTAGCTCTACGTAACTCTTGCCCTTCTTTCGTCGTTGCCTACACTGTACTGTATCAAATACCTGGTAAAATATGTCCTCAAGTCTCAAAGTAGGGCTCAGTTCCCCCTCCTTGCCACATACTTCGTATACGTATGGCTAACGTATCTATTATAGTACTGTATACCGGTAGCAGTTTGTTGGTCTCAAGTACATCATCATGTGTTGCTATATATTACCTACCAGGTATATTTAAGGGTAGAGCTACGGCGCCCCATGCATACACCTATATATGATCCTATGATACATGCCGTACATACTCGTACGTTTATACGTATGATGCGCACAGCAATAAATATCAGTGCTGCGCCACACCACTAAAAGTCGTACGAAGTACATGCCTACAGAAAATAAAATAAACTTACCAGGTATTCAGAGGTATTGTATGATGTGTACTTGTAGCCTAGTGGTTAAGCTCTATTCGACGTGGTAAGACTACCGAGCGAACGGAAAAAGTGCCGATCCCATCCCGACGTAAAAACCAAGGCATGTATTTTGCACTGTACAAACGGGGGGAGGGGGGTAGGAGACCCCGGATCCGAGTTACGACAAAACAAGGGAAATACTGATCGCTAAGGGCGGCTCATAAAGGATGAGGAAACAATACTTCTGTGCTCGGGTATCATCCCACTACTTGAATGTCTCATTATACGAAGTAGGAGGAGAGGCATTTTTCGGCTGGATCCTTCCCTCGAGGAATCCCCATGCTTCCTGGGCAACAATACTCGTGCAAATACATGACCCCCCCCCCCTTCGTGCTCCGTCCCGGCACAGTA
>JAYJME010004870.1:0-10564 GCA_036873775.1 Costaria costata
GGGAGGGTGGACCTTCGTTGTTGCCTACGAAGCCCCACCCCCTCACTCTTGGATCTCCTCCCCCAAGCTCCTCACACGTGCAAAGTCAATCAACAAAACAAGGTCTTAAAAGGGTCTACCTCCCAGCCAGCTCGGTCTGCCTGCATCCCACCCTGATATATCATCATATCACATACACACACATACACACACATAAACACATAGGCTGCTAAGTACGTACATACATACACAGAGGACGAAGGAAAACAAATCAACCAACCAATCAATCAATCAATACACAGCGCCCGCTTCGCCCGGATTCCATCCGCAATCCCGCCGGTGTCCTACCGCTCCGTCCCCGTCGCTGGTCGCCCAGCCTTCAAAGCACACGCACTCCCCCTCCCCGTAGTCGCAGTAGCCGTGCCTCGAGCACTCCGCATCTAGCTTCGTCCCCCGCGTCGCCTCGGTAACTTCGACGTTAACGCCTTCCGAGGTCGCGACGGACAGAAGAGGGAGGTCGCCGAGCTCCGTTTTGAACACGACGGATGCGGGGAGGCCGCCGGAAGAGTTGCAGAAAAGCGTTGTGCTTGGCGAGGTGATTTCGTCGTCTCCCCCCATGGTTACCTGCAACAGTTAGTTTGCGCACGTCGAACAAGCACATCGACTTTCACTTCATGATCTAGATCCTGTCAGAACATTCGACTTCCACTTCATGATTTAGATATCTCAGGGGAAGGATAGAGAAATCCTTACCTGTAGGATTTAGCTTATGTTTCCGGGTGGGGGTCGTACTATTTAGTATGCATGATCTATTAGTAGAACATTTGTTCCTGGGTTGGATCTGTGCTTTCACAGATCCTGCACAACATCTGATAACGTCAGTTTAGGACCTAGATGAGCTAGATGATGATCTAGATCGTGATCTGTCCGTCGTTTGAAAATTTGCAACGGGTAGGAAAGACCTGGACGACAAAAACATAGTCGGGGTTTGATATATTTCTGTGAAGAAGGGCGAGGCGTTTCTCTTCGACGTTAACCTTCATAAAACGGAGGGGGGGGGGTTTACACAGATTGTCATGCGTGGCCGAAGTCGAAAGACCATAGACCTTCGCATCCCCACAATGCCAGGACGGAGCACGTCGGGTTTTCACCAACCAGGCAGACATGCCTTGCACCAAGCGCGAAGCACCGTGAGGGGGGGGGGAGAGGCAGTCGGTGTAATCCCGGTCAGGGATGAGATGGACAAGCAAGCCCCTTTTCTTCCGGCAAATATTATCCCATACTAATTCCAAGTAGTTTGTACCCGAAAAAACGTGTTAAGCTTCATTTTTCCCATCCGCCGGAGGACTAAAACATAACACAAAAAATAGCGATACTACTTGAATGCAACTGGCCAGGACTCTGCGGAAGGTGCTGAACAAGCACCAGTAAGTATTCATCTATGTGACTGGACAGGACAGGACAGGACGCCCGACTAAAACAAGCCGTGCCTCGACGTCCCCGATGGTGCTCAAGCTCTCCAAGGCCTCTTCCAGGTCCAGCAGAGTCGAGTTCCCGCCCATCAGACCGGTCGTTCCCTGCCGGAAAGACATGGAAAAGGAGGCGTTTTCCCCGCTGCCGAAGTGACCGGCGAGGACGCACGAAATGTTTTGTCGCTCAAAGTCTGTAGCGTTGAACCTCGCCGCCCTGTGTTCAATCGTGTCGGTGTCGACGACCAGACGAGACGCGCCGGAGCACATGACGCGCGGGTGCGGTGCACGGGGGGGCGGGGGACGGTACTCGTCTGTTGCCTTGCCTCAGTCGTTTGACTACTTTCCACGCATCCATTTCGAGACGGATCAACGTACCTACTCCTAATAGAGACACCTCCAACATTTGAGCACTCACTCAGTACTTTCCATTGGGAGGGGGGGCTATTAATCACCCCGACCCTTTCCTTTGTTTTGTATGTTTGGCCGAGGATAAGCCCTGTAATGCAAGTACAGACGACGCCTTTTTTTCACGGACCGAAAACATTCGTCAAGCGCATGAATGACTATCCTGCAAAGTGCTGTTGACTATAGGGCTGTTAATTGGCTAGTTATTAGTTGGCTGTGGAAGCCAACTAACTATTGACTAGTCGGCTGGCGCTATTTTGCGTCATTGTGCCTACAATATGTACGATTAAATAGTACGCCAAGTGCCTTCGGCGCTGCCATCGGCACCAGCGAAGTCGGTGGCGATGAGGGTTGGCGCGCCAGGAGTTGCAGTAGACCTCCAAGCTGTCTCTCCCTGGGTAAGCGAGTGGTCCAGAGGGGAATGCTCACTCCGAAGCAAAGAAGCCTTACATACACAAGGGAACCCAAATAGTCGGATAGTTGGCACCGCTGCGACTAACTATAATTCCTAGCCAACTAATACCTAGCTGGAAACTTTTAGTTTCAACTCACAGCTCTAATAAACTAGTTGGGAACAACCATCGCTTAGGGTGAACGGGTCGGGGGAAAGGGAAAGGTAAACCCCCAGATTAAGCGTCAGTTGGGCAATAAGACACGCACGTTCGCGAGAGCCAAGTTTAAAGCGACGAGCCCGTGTCTTCAAACAAGGTTGAAGAAAACAAATCGGACCTGCAATGTTCTCAGCCTTTCCGCTAATACTCCTGCCCTAAAAATCTCGGAGCGATGCGAGCTCCGCCAGGTCAATTTCGTATACGCACTTGCTGTCGTCTCCCGTCGGGCAAGTTTTTCGGCTGCAGTCGTAGCCCGTCCAATCCGATAGGTTCGTGTACGAAGGCCCCCCGCCTTGATACCCCTGTAAAACAAACAAATCCCGGTTCGAAAAGGCGTTTTTATTCGTCGGAGAATGGCGGGCGTTACGAGAGGGGGCAAGTTGTTACGGCACGGGGGGGGATAGGGCTGTGGGTTGGCTGAACTTTCACTACTATGATAGTTATTAGTCAGGGTGGCGAAGTAGGTCAACTAACAGAATTTGTTTTTGTTTGTCGTCATGAGACAAAAATCACAATCCGAGCCATAAAATTCGTCAATCAGACACAAAAAGCGCCGAGCTCTGCCACAATACCGCGGCCAAACTAGCTGTAAAAACACCAAACCAACTAACAACTTAATCGCCGACTTATAGTATATAGTCAGCCAACTTATCCATAGCCCTATTGTGCGATGGGTAGAGGTCGTTCTAAACCTCGATAGTCTTAACCTCGATATTTAAGGCTACCGTAGGGTTAGCGCCGAATGTTTCCGCGCCTCCTCACCTGAACAGCTCGGTACCTCGCCCCAACAACCGTCTCCGATTTTAAAAAAAAACTTAAGCTAGCCCCCGATAGACGAATCCATCCCCATGGGCTATATATAGGTAGGAACCTAACGACAAATAGTACTGGAAAAAACAAAACACATAGGATAAAAATATATTGGGTTCTTAGCTCCAGCTCTGTTAGTGAGAGAGAAGCTTGGGCTCAAAATTGCCAAAACAAAGCAACCCCTGCGGTAGCACGGCTCAAAATAACAGCAAGCACATAGCTGCGCTTTTCTGTCGCTGTACCACCGAATCGGGGGCTGTCGTTATTCAAGTTTTTGAGAGACCGCCCTGACTTTTTGTTTCTGTCCCCTCCATCAGACCAGGTTCTCACCATCCAGTCGCAGTAGCAGCCGTGTACGACGTCCGCGTCCCACGTCGATGGATCGCCAGCGACCGACCCGTACGTGAATGGGCTCGGTACGGAGTCGGGGTCAGCAGCCAGCAGCCCAAGCTGCCGCATGGACAGGCACTTTCCGTTCCCGTTACAGTTGTCGGGGCACTCCATTCGCTGGGTGGGGTTTGGATGGGATTGGGGGTAGGGATGGGAGTAAGGGTAGGGGTAGGGGTGGGGGTGGGGGTGGCGGTGAGTGTGGGGTGACGACGGTCGAACGCGGCACGCGGCGAATTTCATGCCAAACTACTGCAATAAAATTATGAGCCGGGAGCAGAAGAAGTACTATAGTTGTAGTACCTGTAAAACAGCGTGAACAGTTTGTTGGTGACACGAAGACTCTGTTTTGCGAGGAAGAACCGGATTGGTTTTCGCGATTGCTCATGCACAGAGCAACGGTTGAGAGGAGTTTTTCAGTGGAAGACAATTTAACTCCTTAGGCTCAGGATGAAATATCGGCTTCCGCTTCCATATCTGACACCTGTCAAGCTCAGGGTTGATCGCTGAGATGAAGACTTTCAGTTTATCCCAAACAATTGGAACCACTTCAAATACGCTGAACGTTCCGACATGTACACCGCTCTTGGCTGTCATTCGTTTGAGTTCGTTACGTGGCATGTTGACCGCGAGCTCAAAGCGGCATATCGTGTCGATGCTTCGCTGCTAATGCTTTCAATCGGTGGCATTTGCCTCTCATATCACGAAAAAAAACGAGTCTGCATGACAAAGCAAAATGTCAATATATGTATATACATCACGCTTTAAACTAAGCGTGTGCGAATGTGTAGGCACCGCGTAAGGACAGCGGTCAACCATTGAACAACCGGAAGGGGAGTTAGACTTGTTGCGTAGGTTTCCCTTTTTTTGGTTTCCCTTGGTTTTCCTCTTCTTCCTTACTGTACGCGGCTGTGCGTGAGTGATCCCCGTTGAAGGAGAAGCTCCTCGTGCTGCACGTTGTCGGATGGCAGACAAACTTCATAGAAAAAATCGGGACACACTGCACCTGACAAGCGTCGCCGGTGAAGCCATCGTGGCACCTGCAGACGCCCGTGTCGCGCTGACAGTGTCCGTGGGTGGAGCACTCGGTGTACGCGTGCGCCGACCCATCAAAGCCTGCTTCGTCGAACCACGCCGGCCCCTGACCGCCAAAGATTGGGGAGTGACGGCCCCGTCATAAAAAAAAGGAGAACTGGTCACGGGCTTGCGTGAAGTCAACGTGTTCCACATTATATAAAACCTACTGGTAGTAGTTAAATTTTTGTTGATAGCAAGCGTCGGGTACGGGATTCCCCCGCCCCTCCCATTGTTTAGTTGCTACAATTGCGGCCGATCGCAACCCTAAACTGCCGCTGGTCACTCCCCATCTTTGCTGAACGGATGGATGGCCCACCCGGTGCCTGATATGGGCAAAACCCAACAATGGAAAACCGGCGCTTGTCAGCAAAAAAATCATACGTTTAGCAGCTCTCACGTCTGTAAATCGTTTCGTATGGTACAGGAAACTTGTCGACAGCGAGAGGCAATCCCTGTACGTTGTGCCCATGCATGCGTACCACGAAGTCTGCCGTGATCCCAACTTCTACCAAGGGAGTACAACTGTACGCCTGGTGCGGGGTGTGGGCCCTCAGGCAGCACTGTCGTTTGAATCCCGCCTCGACATTTTTACCCGCCGATTTACGACATCTAAAAATGCAACCCTAGGCTGCCACGCCCGACAGAAGGGGGCGCGGGGGTAGGGGGTGGACTCATATCATACCAGGTATAATGCATGGCCGACTGGGGTTACTACAGCTTAGGGGGGCGGGGGGGGGCGCACGGTTCGGTCTTCATATTTTATCCCGGTCAGGGCCGCTCAGAAGAGTAGCTACCCTATTTTTTTGCATTCTTAAGTGAGCTTTTTTTGCTCGTTTTTTTGTTTACGCGAGATTACACCACCTTGGGGGGGGTGTATTTTCTACATAAACATCTACGTACATACCTGGTATAATCACGAAAAGATAACGGTTTTGAGAGAGGTAGTAAGTCACACTCGCCAGAGTGGCTCGAACGCAGTGGTGACCCATGCTACTACGATAGAGGTGTTGTTCCATGATTTTTTTTCCTGAGGCTCTTAACTTTAGGAGCTCCATATCACACCCGAAAACTGCTTTTGAGTAAACTGGAAGGGCAGCCCGATGAACACCCATGGACTATTAGTAGGCATTTAAAAACAAACACATATCTAAACAAGAATGACATTCCGACGATTTTGGGTTAAGGAGCCCCGTAATTCAGAAACAAAAAAAGCCAAAAAGTGCAACCTCTATCGTAGCACGCGTCTGGTAATGAAAATCAGGATTGCCCCCCCCTGCTGTATAAGACCCTCGCGCCCCAACAATGCCCGGACGGGGCACGTCGGGTTTTGCGCCGACCAGGCAGGCAGCTGCTTTTGCACCAAGCGCAAAGCGCGTGAGGTGTTCGGCGAGTCGCGTGATGGGTGAGTTTCATCCTACTTCTGTAAAAACCGCTTGTGAGGCGGAGTCCGGGACCTTGTGCATACTTTTGGTTTTGCATATGGATGACGTCGTCGACTGAGTTGGTTTGTTTTCCTGGTGTGACCACAACTACGCGATGCGATCATCCCCCCTGTGCGGAGCTAAGGTTATCCACCCCCGCACAAGACGATCGAATACAGTAACTCGACAACCATCCATGGCGACCGCCAAAACAACAACGGTATCCTGGTTTTCTGGCCCACGCAGCGATTGGCTTATCTTTGCAATCGTCGTTGCCAACCGACGCCCACCCAACCTACTTTGTATATATACGAAATATATGCACATGTTTTCATACATATGATGCGACGTATGTATACAGCTACTATTAATAATAATATGAACCGCTTGTGAGACAGAAATCGGCCCTTTGTGCGCACCTTCTTGCAGTATGGGGGCGGAAGGGGGGGGGGGGCACAGTGAAGAGCAGCTGGCAACAAACCATGTACCGTACTGTACGTCGGACTTTGCATAGCACGCGGAACAAGTCCATAAATACGAGCCACCCTGGTACGTTGTAAGGATCAATTTTAAGTCCAGAAATACGAACCACCCTGGTACGTTGTAAGGCTCAATACGTATATACCACCAAGTAAGCAACAAACCAACTCACCGCATCGAAATATCCATAAATAGAGGGTTTCCATCCCCGAGACAAGGCGTTACCGTGACGTTGAGAGTGGACACTTACTTGCGGACACGATTTCTGCGCGCAGTTTCCCTCGAACCCGTCGTCGCAGGAGCAGGTGAAATACGGCGCTCCGCTGCAAACCTATTACATTCGTAAAAAAAAAAGAGCCACAGCGACACGAACACGAGATAGATGTGCGTGTCTCAACAATGGGCGAAAACAAGAAAATTGCGCTGGGATAGCGCTGGGATACGTGTACACGCGAGCATGCTGTCAGGGGGCGGGGTCGGGGGGTGTAGTCATCGCCATGCATGACCGTAGACCCTCGCATCCCTAAAATGCCGGGGGGGGGTGGTGGGGGAGGAAGGTATGGCGAGTACTCCTATTGATCACAGTAGCATACCTAGACTTCGTCCGCCATGCCCAGCGACCGCCCGTCGTGTGCAGTGTAGGAGTGCGTGTGGTCGGTGCAAGGACAACAACCTGACAACAACGGCTTCTGCGAGCACTGACTTTATGTGCCGACAGCTCTGCCCATGCCGTGGTACTGATAGGATGGTGCCACGGTACATGGAGCGAGTGGCGCATGAAACCTCTCCCTGGGAGACTGAAGACAGGACTGCCCCTCTACACAAAATATGCCAGGAGACGGTCAAAGGTGTAGGGCCAAGTGTAGTCAGGCGTTCGTCAAGGTAACTTGATGGAAAATTGCTGTCTGTAGGGGGGGTGAGAGTGCTACTGTCTCCTGCTCATTTATAAAGAATGAACCATTTGAGCTACCCAGTAAGCATGTTATCAAGGATAAACGACCGAGCTACTTAGTCAGCGCTGACTGACTAGCTCAGTGGTTCGTCCTTTATCAACGAACATCTCCTGACATGTTTGCTCTGCACCAAGCAGGGATAGGAGTGGAAGGCGTGGAGTGGCCTTAAAAAGAGCTGAGTGTTTATTCTCGGCTTTCTCTTCACTACGCAAATAAATGGAGAGGGACAACGCATGCTCACGCCGTGCCCGTGGCAGTCGTAGTACAGCGTGAAGGTAGGGTAGCCCTCCCCGAGGTCGAAGATGAACCCCTTAGGCTGGCCCATGAGGAGGTATGGCTCCGCCTCTGTGCCGTCGGTTCTGACCTGTACAAGCAGGCAATTGAATGCTGATTCTCTGGAAAATGGACAGCGATTGATTTGATTGTCCAGGGAAAACTGGGGGACAGGGGGACAAACAAGCAAGGCCACGGGGTCGCTGAAACGAAAACGGCGTTTCGACTTAGCTAAACGAAAACGGAGTGCTATGGGGTAGGTGTAACACCGAAACTCTCCGCGGCTGCGTACGTACTTGCTTGAAAAGCTCTAGTCCATGCCTCACGTCGTGACAACGAATAGTATTGCAAAAAAAACAAAACTATACTTATCGGGCCCAACGATGTCGTCTCCTCTAAAACAAAAGGGACAGTTTTTTCTCCCTTGGCCTTCTTCTTCTTCTTTCTTTCTGGAATGTTAGGTGAATGATTGCAGTGAATGAAGCCCGTGCTGCACATTGTCGGATACATATAAATACTACCAGGAAATAGTTAATAGCCCAAGCTAACTCAAGAAATTAGTATTTAAAAAAAATCACCTACCCCCCCATACACTATGGTATGCATATTATTTGGCAGCTCTTCGGTTAACCCTTTTACTATACCCCAAAAAATACCCTACACTATATCCAAGTAGTTTTGTCCCCAAAAACCGTTTCCGGCTCTAAAGGGGCTAAGGAGCTCCTCCGGTGGGAAGGGTTTTTGGTCACAAGTGAAAATGAACCCCTACCTTGGCACTGGTGCTCGAAGGGGAGAGGGTATCGCGTTGCACGTCTGGCAGAGGTATGTCGCGTTTGTTTGCGCGGGCAGAGTGGAACCGTCGTGGGGAGCACGGCGAAAGCTTCAGGGCTAAATAAATCAATTACATCGTGTTTCGACGCTGAATACGTGTGCAGGAGTTGTGTTTTTGTTTTCGATCGACCACTGCCTCGATGAGTTTGCGTGATGCTGTGTCATGTCATACGTACGAACAAGCATTCGCCCCAAGATCGAACGCGTTGTAGAATACATCTAAGCGCTATAAGCGATACCTTCCCTAGAGCTATGGTACGAACGCTAGAAGCGATACGTTATGAGGGAGCAGCGCCCGTGCCAAGAGCAAGAGACAAGTCAAGCGGCGTTTCCGCTCTCGCTTTCCATGGGGGGCAGCGAGGTCGATTCATCGGCTCCCCCTAGTTCGTCGTAGCTTTGTCCTCCACAACGCAACGTTTCGTTACATTCACGATCGATTTACGTACGTAGAATACGACGGAGTGAGCGCGATCATGACCCGTTCGAATTCCGGAAACGGTGTCGCTAGTTCGAAGTACAGCAACACCAGCACCACCACCACCAGCACCACTACCAACAACAACAACAACAACAACAACAACAACAACAACAACAACAACAACTTCATGGCCTACAGTGTTATATCTGCCATCCGACAATGTGCAGCATGAGCTTCACCCCAATCACTCTCAAATATTCCAGAAATAAGGAGAAAAGTAAGGGAAACCTGAAGCAGGTGCAGCCCCTACCACCCGTGCCACGTACGTAGTCGATACTTTTTTTTTGTCTCAAAGGAGCACAGGGGGACAAGGCTTAACAGGTACCAGGTATTTTGAAAGAAACGAGCTTTTCGTCGCCCAGTTTTTTCATAGATACATTTTAAAATTCTCCGGTGGATGGGTAAGTTTAGTCTAAAGTGTTTTTTTCAAGCTCTCACCACGCTCCTGCAAATAAAATATGTGTCGGGTGTCAATCTGCCTCAACAGGATGTCCATGTGTGTCACGTTGACCCCGAAGAAGCTATCACAGGACCTACGCGGTGGAGGGGAGGAGAGGGGTGCCGAGGCTCGGAAGCTCCTTGTCATAAACCTGACATGCATTTTATTATCGTGGTGTAGAGTAACCCCCCCCCATCAGCATACCCCCCCAAGGAGAGACAACTCATAGTGAATATCGGGCCCACGACAATTCACCGCGCATAACCCGACATCCCAATATCCCGCTACCAGAAACCCCAGTTGCCAATGGAACTCCCGAATATTTTCACCGCGTCTATCAACCTGCTACAAGGTATCATCAAGTAGCAGTAGCAGTAGCAACAACAGCAGCAGCGTAGCCCCCTACTCCTGTCACCTTGTATATGTAGCCCGTCTCGTAGTCGGAGAAGTAAAGCACCTCCAGATCCTCGTCCCTCGAGTCAAACTGAAGAGCCTGCGGATTGAGCAGGTGCTGGTAGTACGACTCGACGCCGAGAAGCCCCCGCCTCTTCTGCGTGACGCCCTTCAAGATCGTTGATATCTAATTTAAAAAAAAAACATCCCGCGAAGCGATGATGCCGTCCAATCAAGAAGTACCAGACATTTGCGATTCAGCGGAAGCCGAAAGGGCAAAGCGACAGGGTGAGCTAAGGAAAGGCGTGGAGCTTGTCTGTAAGCGTGGAGCTTGTCTGCAAGCTCGGTCGCAAGTGTGTCATGGGCACGCATACATTCGGCATCTCGCCCCGATAATAATGTCGGCGTGCGCTATTTTATGCAGCTGAAAAGACGGACGCAAAGAGGGGCAAGCTTCCGGGAAGGGCGGCATTTTACAGTAGTAGCGACGTCTCCCAGATGCCACATAAAATAGCCCCATAAAAACGCCCCCCCCCCCCCCGCGGGGGGCGCACA
>JAYJME010004871.1:0-10563 GCA_036873775.1 Costaria costata
CATTGCAACTCGTAGTGCTTCCTGTTCATGCAGCGCAATAGAATACAGGTTGGCTTGATGGCTGATCGTGATATGATCCTCGTAATAATGTGTCCCACCGATGACAATAAATTTGGCAGATGGATGAAACAAACCGATACAGATCTTCGTTTAATAAATTTATTAAAATACCACAGCTGTGAGTTCGACCAAAACGGTTGATACTCATCTTTGCAAGCTGCGTAATACTCCGACCGCACGTGTTCTAGAACTCTCCCTACAACAGGCACTCCCCGATAGATCACCGAAAAACGTTCGCGACCGTCTCTGATACGGACCTTGATACGTCCTAACAAGGGCAAAGATAGTCGACGGGATCACAGTTAAGCTTATGCCGTAGAACTTGTTGTTTGAGGTGCTCTACGTCCCACTCCTTGTACGAGGTGTACTGGCCAGCAGCCCAGCGGGCCGGAATATTACACATGAGAAGCGGTTTCGGTCGATTATCGGTTGATCTTACGTATTTTGTCAGATCTACGTATTATGATGATACGAGTTCTATTTGTGAGGTAGCCGCACGATTTTGTTCTCTAGAATGAAGCGGCCGGCTTTATTTCTAATTTCGAAATCACTACCTAAACGTTGACTGTCCCCGACCCACTGTATCCTCTGTCAACTTGCCTTGGCCCCCTCCTGTGCGTGCTGTGTATCATACGTGCTCTATTGCTGAAGATCTGTTTATATGAGGTAACATTGTAATTCTACCTATGATAAGCTGCCCGCCTGCTGCACTCCGCGTTGTACCACTATAATAAAACGGTAGTGGTGCAGAAACACTCCTACGTGTAGGACTGCTGCACCGTACGTTCTTGAACATTCGAAAACACGACAGTCTCTGGCAATTTGTTATTTCTCGTATAGTACATCAGTACGGCCAACGTTTGGCTCTTTGACAGTAGGAACGTAGACTTTTTTGTAAGAGGAATAAGGATAGTCAAAGCCTGAATTTTTTTTTCTACTGCGAATGGACAGTCGAATACCTCGTATTTCTGCTTTGTACTCTATTGCAAATATATTGTCGTACAGTACTGATTCCTTTTGGTTCTTGACAGCAGAAGTCGTGGTACGAAACGTCGTTGCACGTATGATTCCATAGTCGTATACTTTTGTCTTTCTTTGTTCTCCTTCAAGACTTATATCTCCCTTTAAGAAAACGACAGTCGCTGAAAATAAAAAGCGACGAAAAGTCATTGTACGCTTTAGGTATGATACTCGTATATTTGTATCCACTTTCGTGATGAGTAAGTACGATTTAGGGTCTTTTCGGACACTCACAAGTAAGAACTATATTTCTCTTTAAGAAAACGACAGTCGCTGGCTTTTTTTATTATTTCTCATACATCAGATTTGGAATCTTGACAAACCGATGTACATGCCCACATGTGCACAGAACGGAGAGGCCCCGCTATGTCACAGAAACATGCGCGACCGTCGGCGATACAGACCTTCGTTCGTTCAAACAAGCGCATTGACAGTCGACGGTGATACAGTTACGCCTATGCCGTAGACGCTGTAGCTTGCGGTGCTCTACATCTTTCGTCGCACCAGGTGTTTTGTCCATACTCGGTTCAAGACAAATACCGTTTGAAGAAACGGTCGATACTTTAGCTATATTAGTATAGTATGATTTAGAGGCCACTTACATCTCGGGCGACGTTTTCAGTGCAGGTCGCGAAATCATTAAAGGTCATGATGCCAGTGTCGTGGACGTAGATCGCGCCCCCATCCTGTCGGGCGTTCCAAAAAAGTAAAAACGCAGCACGAAATTTAAGGCGGGGGCGCCAAACCGAGCAGAAAATGTTAACTTACACACACCGGTATATATCGACGTCCTGCTCCTGGTGTGGGTAGTTGTCGACGGTTGTCCATTTCTTCGTGCGCATCTTCAAGCGAACCAAGAGACACAAAGGGAAACAATGCTAGAAGCAAACGGCGGCAAGTTTCTCTGTTGCGAAGGTAGCACGTACAGGAATACGAATGCCAGAGGGGTCAAGCTCTTGGCACGCTGCACGTAGCGTCTACTAAATTATGTTACACGTAGCAAATCGGAGCAATAATACGGTGTGCCGTCGGTACACGGGATTCTTACAAATATTTGCATCGTCACGATGTTATCCAGCGTAGAGCTACAATTACTGGGGACACAATTGATGTCTTGCTTCTAAATTTGCGGGAATCTAGCCGCATACGTGCGACCTCGATGACGTATCCCTGGAATATGTTTCGCACGTTGATGGGACAACAACACAATAGAAGCTTCAAAAATACACCCCAAGTGCAAGCAAGAGAGATTTAAACCTGTCATATATCCGAGCGATCTTATCGGCAGCTGAAAATGTTTTAACCAATAGGGGCACGGGTGAGAAATTTAGGATATCACGTACCGCGGCCTCGTTTTCGGTGAAGGTCGATGCGCCCCCAACCACTATCTCCCCGGCATTGAAGATGGCGCCAACCTGCCCCTCGAAGAATCCCTGAAAAGCGCAAAACCGTCTGTGTGAGTACTGGGAACGAGTCCAGCCACAGGGATATAGGAGGTGCGTGCTACGATAGAGGTTCCACTTTTTGGCGTTTTTTGTTTCTGAATAACGGGGCTTCTTGACCCAAAATCGTCCGAATGTCAATCTTGTCAACATGTTTTTTTCTAATGCCCAGTCATATCATGGGTTTGTTCATCGGGCTGCCCTTCCAGTTTTACTCAAAAACGGTATTCGGGTGTGATATGGAGCCCCTTAAGTGAAGAGCCTTCGAAAAAGGAGGGCGCACCTCTATCGTAGCATGGGTTAGGTATTTGTAACAGAAAACAATTGGGATGCTTTTCCACTTTTTTTTTCTGAGGTTTCCCACTTGGGGAGGGCTCTGCACCTCGTCCAAAGCCCAACTTTGAGACATACATATTGTGAGCTTAAATCGATGATCCATCTCATGGCATAGACACACAACGAAATCGTGTGCGAAACGAGAACTGAATCCCGACGAGTTTGGGCTAAGGAACTCCGTCGTCCAGAAGATATTTGAGCCAAAAATATGCTACCTCTATCGTAGCACGCGTCAAAACCGCAAAGTATGCTGTGGTCGCCATGAGCCCACACAGTTCGGCTGATGGCAAGTTCAACCGTGCTCGAGCGTCTTCACTTGCGTGAAGAAGCCGTCAGAAATATTTCGCCGACCGGCTGCGGCAGAATAGAAAGAAACACCCGTGTAAGGTACCCGCAAGCGTGTAGTTACTACGTAAGTTTGCGTTGTTCTCGCTGGCGGTGAGTTTGGCGTTGAACGTGATTGATGGTCCCTATCCTGGAGTTGTAGATCTCACCGCCTCTCCCAACATTGGTCGATTCGGGGGTGCGCACGTCGTTCCCCGTAAAGACCGCGTCGCCTTCAAACACTAGCTCACCCTGATTGAAGGAAATAGAAGGAACAATTAAAGTTAGGAACAAAGACAGGATGAGAGGGGGGATGATATGTCGCATGGACCCCCGGCATGCTATGCGCCAACCCCGTGCTACCAATACACCAAAGTCTTCGTATGCGCGCGTGTATATCTATGACGCGTGCTACGATGGAGGTTGCACTTTTTGGCTTACTTGTTTCTGAACAACGGTCTGCTTAACCCCTTTAGAGCCGGGAACAGTGTTTGGGAACAAACCTACTTGGAAATGGTGTGGGATGCTTTTTGGGGTAGTAAAAGGGTTGTAATTACCAAAACTCGTCCGAATGTCCTTCTTTTATATCAATACCAGGTAGGATTATTTTTAATGCCTAGTCCAGGGGTTGGCTCATCAGTCTGCCCTTCTATTTTTACTCAAAACCTGTTTCCGGGTGTGGTATGGAGCTCCTAATGTAAAGAGTCTCAGAAAGAAAAAAGGGAGCACCTCCATCGTAGCATGGGTCATCTACTCAAAATTTGGTACAAGAATACGATTAAACCCACCTTGTTAAAGACTGCTCCGCCGTTGCGCGGCCTGTAATCCTCGGCCGGGATAGCCGTTACGCTGTTCAGGGCGAAGCTATCGGTGCCCTGAAAGGTTGCGGACGCGCCTTTATTCACGTACAAAGCACCGCCATTTGTCTCCTGTGTCAGGAGGGGAGGTGTGTCAAGACGACAATGTGGTCAGACAATCGAGACGAGGCCACCATGTGACAGCTGTTACACAAGCACATGTGCACAAGTGTGATACATATACAAGGTTATCCCTTTTACTACCCCAAAAAGTATCCCACACTATTTCCAAGTACTTATGTCCCCAACAACCGTTTCCGGCTCTTAAGGGGTCAACTCCCTATACAATCTTCGACCGTTGATCGTGCCGTCCGCGACAATCCAGAGGTGTCGCGCTCCGTGGTCACCGTATGTCCGATACTACGAAATGTACTCATACGAGTCGGTTCCGAATGCGCTACCGTACTTGATATTCTTAAGGGTACCACCCTTCTCTTAGATACCACCCCACCACAGGAAAACACACTCGGTAATAAAAAAATCAAAAACAAACTAAAAGGCGAGGTTTATCACCGGGCTACATTATACATACAACTCCCCTGAGCTAGTACGCCTTCCAAACAATGCAAACGCTACTGTAATGCCACCAACGGTCCGCAAGGCAATACAACTGGCAGTGTTAGATTAAAATCATTGAACAGAAGCAAAGCCCTTCCGCGCGGACGACCCATCACGGAAATAATGCGTCTTTGTCCCAGGCGAAGGCTGCTCCCTTAACACGGCCTGCTGACGCACCCCTAGCCACGGACGGGCTGGCCCACGATCGTTTCGTTCTTCGCCCGTCCCTGGTGCACCTGCGCCTCAAGCTCCGACGACAACGCTAGACGAGCCAGCCACTGCAATGCGCGCCACGCCAGTCACAACAGCGATTTTCGCGCCAGCTACATTGCCTGCGGTCCCAGCACCGTCCGCCCATCATCCCAAATTACTCCTATAATAGAGGTTAGAGCCAGCGGTATTTCGACACGGTGCTATCACCCTTTAGTTGCCACCTCCCCAGGTACATACATGAGAGCGTAATAATGTGCCGATTGTCCCGGCTTAAGGTATCCCCCCCCTTGTTACCACCGACCTATGAGGCCTGGGCAGATGTGCCTCGGTGAACAATCCTTACGCATCTTACTGCTGTTAACCCCCGCCGATATCATCCACCGTAAGAAACCACCCCGCGGTGATAAAATTATTAATTCGATTGAATCATGTCCCTTGTCACCGGGAGAAGCGAGGTACCACACGGCAACAGGAAACTACCCTGGGTTAGATAAAAAAAACCCAAAGCTTCCAAGCACGAAATACTTATCACCCGGGGTGGTTGCTTCCGTCAAATACGGTAGCTGTTTTACTCGTATTGTATCATAAAATAAAAAAAAAAAACGTCAGCTGTGAGATCGAGGATTTCGTCGAATCCCAACTGATTTGCAAGCTGCGTGGGATCATAGCAATCGCAAATAATTGCTCGCTACGTAGGGTCGTTCTTAATTTCTCGTAAAATAGTGCTTTTCGTCTTCCCTGGTACTTCCGTCCGGTATCGTCTCCCATAAACTACGAAAACATTGAACAGATCTCCCACGAAATATCAAACAACACGTAATATTAGTAACACGTCGTCTCCCTCGAACTTGAAAACTAAAGAATGTCTTCAATTATTAATAGTACACTGGATCAATTAAATCTTAATTATAATATACCGGTATGATATCTCCCCCATTCGCAAAAATCAGTTGATTGTAAAATATCATGTGCTTCGAAAGAAAGTGCAAATCATGTAGCAATCCACACTACTGCTGTTAATTAACTCAACGAAACAGATACCCGTGTACGACGAAATTGCTTTCGTCCACCGCCCTGCACCAAGACAGATAATCTCCTTGAAACCAGAAAATAAATTATTGCATCCCTGCACAACTATCATCGTCCCCCCGAAAAGTATTAAATACATTATTACAGCACAGGACACCACCAAATAAAAAACAGGAAAGCTGATCCAGGCTGGATTTATTTTTTGAGAATGATCGCAATAATCTACACTAACTTCAGTATAACGACTCTCGAATTTCTTATTTTCATGTCAACTCTCAGCCTGCCTTTCTTATTGCTCGTTCCCTTATTAGGTGTCCCGTCCTGTATACTGATAACACTTTTATATGTGTACCACCACCAACCTGGTATAATATGATTTACATCGTACGAGTGTGTATGTGTGTGATATGACGCAAACGAGTGTATACAAGGGGTGGTCACACAACTGATACCACGGAAATTTCCCGAAAATCATGTCGACCCTTGATCAAGCTATCAAAATAATCGGAAACATAATGAAACCTTACGCCCCGTGGATTACTTGCTCTGCACGTATGATATTTCACCAGGTGATTCCACTTTTTTTTGTCGCGTCAATGTAAAAAGTGTGTGCTCTCCCTGGAGGTTCTCCGCAAACATTTGCAAGGATTGAAAATGTCGTCCTAGACTCATTTTCATTTGTGCAGAGAGTAAGTACCCCAACTTAAAAGAGAGGTATGGTCCGGGCCGAAAGTACCTCTATTTACTCTATAGCGCCTACTTAAAAAGCAAATTTGCACTACTCGTACGTATTCCCAAGTGATTTTGTTACACTGCTTTCGGTTCCAGCCGATTGGCCCCCTCTTGACTGTACGTTCTACAGCAGTAGTAGTACTACTACAGCAGTGGTCCTTGATCTCACCTTTCTTACATCGGGGTACCAACTCTGTAGTACATATATTTGATATAATATAACACGACGTGTTTTTTTGTCCTTCTATGTTTAACATTGGAAATAAGAGTGGCAAATTCCGACATTGTTCCAAAACCGTCGTCCAACGGGTACCCGGAACCGTTGCACATCCTGCCCGCCAGACACGTTTTGTCTGTGTCATACATATGCATACGCAGCAGGTCTTACAATCTGTTACGTATAATATATAGCGCGGATTTATTTGATTGTTTTTGTATTATAAAAAAGACGACCAACAGCAGTAACGTCGGATTACGACTGAAAAATCCCGTGCTTGAAGTAATTACGCCATTCTCAGACATAGCAGGTATGATATTCTTACGGCGGGTATTTACGGCAAAACAGGGGACGTTTAAGACACATCCCCGCTAGGATCAACAGGCACATACGAAGTATATAAATATGGAAACCTTGTTTTGTGTTGTTTTGTTTTCTGTTTTGTTTGTTTTGATTTGTTATGTATTTTTTTTCAGAGACTTGGTAGAAATACATATTGTAAATTTGTACGGCAGCTGTGAACTCGACACATTGAGTGGTTGTTTCTCATGGTTGCAAGCTTCGTTTTTCCAAGTGTTACCGACAAAAAAAACAAAGTGGTGCTGAAATCGCCATGGTCGCAGCAGGTCGCAGGGCCACAGCGCAAGCTCAAAAGTGGAAATATTGAAGCCAGGAGCCAGGAACCAGGAGCTGCCCAAGGGAACAATACATGCAGGATACAGGGGTTTCATATAGACAGGTATGGCTTCTGTATATAGGGGGAAGGGGGCCTGAAGTAATTACCGCGGCCCATCCTTGTCACTTACCGCCAAATCGGCTCCGCCGTACGTAAGGAGGTAATGCGGTAATCCGACATCACTGACCAAGAGGCGTATATACGAAGAATATTTTCGAGAAACAAAATGTCGGACTTCGAAAATCCGAAAATCCGAAACACCCTGCCTGAAAGAGGAGCACGCGCAACACCCTGCCTTCGAATAGAACAAGTGAATTGCGAAATAATAGTGGCGTTGGAATCTGGGGGCAAATCGCCCCCAACCACGACGCCTATGTACTGCTGCTGCAGCAGTGTACCTCGGTGCTTGGGTGCTAGGGATTTTGCTGCAGTTGTTCGGCTGCACTGCTGACTGAAACACGAACGAATGCGAGTATTTAGGACCTCGTGGGGGGAGAAGGGAAGACACTTGTAACCACGGCTCATCCAGACGGCCGTTGAAGATTTAACCGCCCACAAGGCTGTTTCCTATCATGAGTGCTGCGAAGTATTGTAAGATTAAATACGAGTGTAAACAGGGGTACGCGAAAAAAACAATAAGGAAAAGCCACCGCAGTATTACAGTATACGACATTTGTGAGACCCAGAGAGCCGCTTTTCACTCGTACGATATTTCCGAAAAATGTATCTAGGTAAAAGTATTGAATTCATGGAATTGGTTTTGGCTCTCGTTTCGTTCCAGTGTGGTGAAAAGGGGTATCTCGAAAAACGTCCAAAACAATACGAATTCGAGTACATTTGATATATTCCTAACCCCAATCCCGACCCTAAACGATAACCATACTCGTATCATACGAGCTTCTTGTCGAAACAATCAGGATTGCATCTTTGAATTGGTCGACTACATTAAAATTCATAAGTTCCAAAAATCATCGCTTTTTGTACTTTATCCCAAAATATTATTCAGACATGCGAGTAAGGCTACGTGGTATTATTATTATAAAAGAAAAAAACGTCATATTATAAAATAATATCATATTATATATACGTGTTTACTACTGTACTTACGAAAACAGGTAACTTCACCTACCTGTTAGATGACTTCTAAAAGTAGTCCCGGCCCTCTCACAAGGAAGTCGTATTCTGTCTAGCTGCCCCAGGCTGACGTTCTTTTTGCGGGCGAGCGCTAAATATCACTTTCGTGCTGTTGCCCTCTCTCCTTTCGGTTCGTCTTGTGTCTAGCCGTCCTGTGGCAGTGGTACCATGGTGACTTGGGCCCAGGACAGCCACAGGAAGGGATAAAGACTTCCACCATGTCGTAGGCAGTATCCAGGCTAAGGGCTCTCTTGTTTATTCGATTTGTATCGTTGATGTTCTTGTGGGTTACTTTATTGTGAGTGTGGTGCAAACCAATGTCGTAGTCTGTTCGTGTGTGTAGTGTGTACTGTAGTGTGTATATACCCCCAGCCCACAGACCGGGCGAAACCAACACAACAAACGTTTTTTACTTTTTTTTCATTTATTTTGCATTCTGAATTGGTGCTGACCTGTTCTGTGACGTCCTGGAATGTAACGTCGGGCTCCACCGTGAGGGTACCGAGTACTTTCAAGGCGAAGTTTGAAAACTCCACAGCCGAACCTGACTTGAGAACCATGTTGTTGCGCACCCGGAAGCGCGTGTACGAGTCGCACTCGAAGGGGGTGCTGGTGATGGTGAGGGAGGTGACGGTGGTAGAGTCGATGTCCGCAAGCTCGGCGCACGACGCGACATCATAGCCGACCGCATTGACTGAGGCCACTATGACGGCCGCTACCCCGATTCCCGAGAAGGCGGTCTTCATGCTGGCGGCCTGGATGCACACCTTTGACTCTTGGTCTATAGACGAAGACTTAAGTTGGAGTCAACGCGAACAACAAAAATGTGTACGAGTACCTGGTATGCTGGTAGGTTTGGGTTGAGTAAATTAAATGTGTGTGTGCGGTGTGCGTGTGCGGCATGCTGTGCTGGTACATAAAAAATTATAATAAGGCAATAACCAAAAACGGGTATACCCGGTCCTTTTTGAGTCAAAAACGGGTACAGACTGGAATCTACTAATAGTCAAGAACACCCTGTTTTTCAGGGGAAATGCGGAATGCCCCGGGTACACCTGTAAATGGCCAGTGTGCTCGGCTTTCAACCTTTTTGGTTATTCTTTTGTCTTATCCACTTGCCTATAGTTTGAGACCTAGTGACACCTTGATAGTGAATATTGACGGGGGTTTTGGCCGTGACCACCCGACCAGAACCCGAACCCGAACCCGAACCCGAACCAGAACCAAAACCCCGTGCTAGGATGCTGTGGGTTGTGAAGGCTCTAGGTTGACCCGGCCGGCGTGGATGCTCTGCTTGGAAATACTTTATAAATAGGTTGATTCGGCCAAGTATGGGATGCTGTGGCTCAGAAAACTCCAGGTTGGTTGAGCCGCTTCAAAAACACCCCTCAGCCAATCAGAGTGCGTAAATAGCTACCCCAGGAAGATTCACTATCACGACGCAACTATTAATACTACTCGTGTATGCTTTGTTCACATTGGGCCCTGCTTCCAAGATATACCAGGTACGAGCGTATTGAGCACCGCGCTGCGGCTACGAGGTATATGTGATGTTTGTTGCCCGCAGAAAAATGTTCCTGAAACTCTAAGTTCTCACGGCAGTATGATTATCACACAGCAATTTTGTAGTAGCTCTGTCATCATACGGAGTACCATAGCTGTAGGAGCTACAAGTTTCCCCTTCGGAGGCGGGGTGACGCAAGGCCGATGATTTTCATCTACAACAGCATGATTTATTATTATTAGTGGAAGGAGCGTAGAATAAATGGTGTAATCGTGGAAGACTACTAGGTTTACAGTTTTTTATCGGTATTGGCGGTATAATCGATGGAGGCAGCAGCATCGCGTGTGCGTGCGAAACCACAGAGTCAAAAACGAAGCAAAATGAAAAAAATACTTAATAAATCATCAGTAGTGTAAAAACTAAACACTCGCGTCCGGGGACTTGAAAAGGCTACCAGTATG
>JAYJME010004872.1:0-10563 GCA_036873775.1 Costaria costata
TTTTTTTTTTTTTCCCTTCTCCGTATGTTTTTCGTTAGCTGTGATATACTCCAGGTGCTTACGTATGGTGTGATGTGTTTGTTTATTTCAAATCTGTCGCGTTTTTATTTTTGGTTTTCTGATAAGTTGTTTTCTTGTTATGATTCGGAGCAGATGAGGTAGGTCCTCACGACGATGTCATATACTTTGAAGTATACTCACAGTACGAGTAGTGTAAACGCGTAAGGTAGATTTTCAATGTTCTTTTTGTGTACAGCAGTGCACCAGGTACTGTTTTTTGTTTTTCATTCTGTTTGCAGATTTTACTTTTTTAGTTTTTGGTGCGTACTGGTACCTATTTTTTACATTTTTAATTCCGTTTACACGAGGTAGCTGTTTTGCTTGTCGATTTTTCCTTTTTTTTTATTTCCGACGAGAATGATCTATGATAATGTTCTATGTAACGCTAACCTTTACGTTTTCCCCTTTTTTGTTGATTTTTCTGTGCAGATGACAATCGCGACGGCGATGGCCTTCCCCGCCCTCAGCGGCTCCATCTTCCTGCTCGAGGGTTTCCAGCAGTGGTTGATACAGTCTACGGGAGCGGTTCCCCCTCGCATCTTGCTCCTGCTTCTGGCAATGCTGCTGTTCGTGCAGACCCCGCTCGTGTTCCTCGGCTCTTTTTACGGCTTCAAGCAGGAGCAGCCACCTCAGGTGTGTTGTTGTTGTTGTTGGTGCTGGTGTTGGTGTTGTTGCTGTTGCTGTTGTTGTCGTTGTTGCTGTTGTTGATGTGGTCGTCGTCGTTGTTGCTGTTGTTTTGTGGTCGTGGTGGTTGCTGTTGCGATTGCTGTTGTTGCTGCTGCTGCTGTTGGGTGTTGTTGTCTATTGTTTTTGCCGATGTTGCTCTCGGATGTGCGTTGCCTCATGTTGGCATCAGCTACCCCGTAGTCACGAAAGGACATAGGGACTCTACACGTAAGGCAGGGAAACAACACAAGACATTGTCGAGTTTATGGATGTTTTGAGTGTTTTGAGTTGAATACGATTTTGTTTGGGTTTGTTGTTGTTGGTATTGTGAATGTTTTTTGGTGGTGTTTGATTGGTTTGGGATTTTTGTTGTGTGTTACAGTGTTGGTGTCGGTGTGTGATTGTGTTTGTGGTTGACGTGGGATTATTGTGTTTGTGGTGGTGTTTGTGTGTATGAATAGTTGATGTTTTTGCTTGTTCTTGTGTACCGGATATTGCTTGACAATTCTTAGAGCTACCGGGTATATGTCACAGTGTATATTCACCCGTGCCTTTGGTCGTGCTTGTTTTCGGGTCATTGTATCATACCACGTGATTTCGGCCTCGTCGGCATTTTGCACCCACCAAAACTTGTTCAGCTGTGTCCCCGACTTAGCGTGGAACACTCTCGTTTTTTCTGGTACCGGCTGTTGTTTTTTGTTTCTCAGCGAACAACTTTTTAAGTTTTGAACAAACCTACGTATGAACCTATATTTCCGTTTGTCAAAGCAAATGCCGATACGTATGATTTGAAATAGGGGAGATTTTTTATACCTTTTTTTCATTGCTTTGCTGAAAATCACTTGTTAACTTGGCCGGGATTTTCCGAAACGTCTTTATTATCTTATTTTTTGCTCCTCTTTGAACGGATATGTTTCGTTTCCTCAACGCATGATTTCGCAGGTGGTGCGAACCAATCAGATCCCCCGTATGATCCCGCAGACGCCGTGGTACGTCGACCCGAAGGTGAGAAGAAAAACTCAAAGAAACGCCTCTTTATGTTTTCGGGTTTTCCTTTTAAACCCCTTTCGGTTTAGAACTGCATACCCACGTGTTTGGGGACGGGATACTTAATGCTTGTGTGTGTGTGTTTTTTTTTTTGCCGAAAAATGGTCAGGAGTGGGGAGAAGAAAAGGTTTGTTGCTGTTGTGGGGTTGTTCCGGTTGTTGTTTCGTTTCTTGGTTGGTGACTCCTTTTTTTTGAGCTGCTACCTTTTTTGTGTCGTTTCAGCTCTCTGCGTCGTTTCATTTTGTGTCGTTTCAGCTCTGCGTCGTTTCATTGTTTGCCCCGTTTCGTTGTTGTTGTTGTGGTTGCCGCTTTTTTTTGTGCTGTTGTCTGTCCTTTCTTTTTTGTTGTTGTTTTGTTGTTTTTCGTGGGATTTGTTTTATTTTTGAGACTTTTTTATTTGGTCACTTGAGCTTTCGCAAGTTCGAGTTATTGTTTTGTCATATATTGAAGGGGGTTTGCCTTTAACTAATTAGTTTGTATTTTGTTAATTTCACGATTCGGGAACACGCTATTAATTTGGATTCAGTTTTTGTGCAATTTGCCTTCATTTTGTGTGTTATGCGAACAGGTGTTGGGTCTGTTCACCGGGGTCCTCCCCTTTGGAGCCGTCCTTGTACATAGAGATTCTAAAGCTTGTGTTCATTTCTATCGGGGATTGGGATACCGCTGACTGAATGAATCAGTTACCCACGGGTAGTTACGGCCAGTCACTTTTTCCCGATTACTTTGCGGTAATTTTCGAAATATCGGGGATGATTAAGAAACATCCCGGGTTTCCACCCACGATATGGGGACACATTGCTTGGAATTGGGGTGGCATAAATTTTGCAGCAGCATGAGGTTTAAGCGGTGGTTAACTGTTTCAAACGCCCAAAAACACAAAGTCATCTTTTGGATGTTTCGATATGTCTAGGACGCGAGGGTTTCCTTACTGTATACAGGTGTGTTTTTTTCGGGGGCATTTGGTCCCCGTTGTGTCCTCGATTTTTTTAGTTACCTATTGTGCCACTGTAGAAACCTGTCCCGGATTGTAAAGGGGTCATGTTTTGATATTCGTTGATATTTTTCGCCTTGCTCATTTGTTTTTTTGTTTGTCTATTTTTAATTTTTCTCTTTTTTTTTGTTATCATGTACGAGTACGTATCTTTCTTTTTTAATCGTGTGCCTTGTTTGTTTCTTGACCTTTTGTTAATTTTTTTCACTTTGTCTTTTCTTTTTCTTTCTCTCTCTTGTGGTAACTGTTTTGTCTATCGCTCATTCTTTGTGCCTTATTTCTGGTCGTTTTCGGTGTCTTTTTCTTAACCTTCGTTAGCTATGTTTTCTTCTTGTGCTGCTTCGCGTAGGTGAAAGCTCCGTTCGCCGGTGTCCCCCCCCCTCGGAAATGTCCTTGTAGAGCTGGAGCTGATCATTTATGTTACACTTCCGTTTTGGTGTGTTGAGTTTATTTTCTGGTTTCTTTTTCATCTCAACAGATGGCAGTGCCGTTCGCTGGGGTCCTTTCCGTTTCGGACCCGTTCTTGTGCAGACTACGATAGCCCGCGTTTGTTTGCTCAGTATTCGTTCGTTACTGGCACTGTTTTGTGTCCTTCTCATATCGTGTCCTTTGTTCACTTATTTTTGTGTCTTTTCACAACCTTTTGTTCCTTTTGTTTTGACATTTTTTTTAAATCTTTTGTGTCCTTTTCCTAAGCTTTTTTTTTGTTTGATTTTGTTTATTTTTCTTTTTCATCTCGACAGGTGGCAGTTCCGTTCGCCGGCGTCCTCCCCTTCGGAGCCGTCCTTGTAGAGCTGGTGTTCGTGATGACGGCGATGTGGGAGCAGCAGCTTTACTTCATCTTCGGCTTCTTGATGTCGGTCATGCTCATCCTCACCGTCACCTGTGCCGAGATCAGCATTGTCATGTGCTACTTCCAGCTTTGCGCCGAGGACTACCGCTGGTGAGAGAGAGTACTAAAGCAATGCCCCGAAACAAAAACTACCCGCGGGGATTGCGCTTGCGGGAAAAATATTTGTTTCTGCTTTCGGTGACGTTTGTGTCAACTGTTTCTGTTGCCGCTGTTTCTGTTTCTGTTTTTTTCTTCTGCGTGCATGTGCTTTTTTTATCTCCGATGCTGTCTTTGTTCTGTCGTTTTTTTTTCCGTCATGTGCTGCTTCCAGCTTTGTGTCGAGGACTACTGTACTGCTTCGACCTTGGTGAACAAATTGTATCAAAACAAAAAGTGCTGCCCAGAGTTTTATTTTTTTATTTTATTAGTTTGGATATCTTTCGTGCAGTTTGTTTGAACTGCTGCTTTTTGTTATTTTTGTGTTCAGGTGGTGGCGCTCCCTGCTGTGGTCTGGCTCTTGTGCAGGGTGGATGTTTGTCTACTCAGTGGGGTACTTCTTCACCGTGCTCAATATGAACGGGGTAAGTGACACCATTCTGTCCGGAAGTAGAAGGACCGTTTGGTTATCATGTTCATTTCATGTCCTTACCTTCGGACAGAGTAGGATATTTTTGGCTACTGTTTATGCTTTACCGGTAATATGTTTCGTTACAGTGCGGAGGAAAAATGATCCCACACTATTTCCAAGTAGTTCTGTCACCAAAAACCGTTTCTGGCTCTGAAGGGATCAGGAGCGTCCGAGTAACGGGCTTGATTTATGATTGGTTATTATTATTTCTTTATTTTGCCTTGGTTATTCATGATTATTTGATTATTTGCCTTGTATGGCTCTTGTACAACATACCAGGGTACTAAATTAAATCCATGGCGTTTTAGTGTAGTTATGCTGAAACCTATACGGTTTATTCGTACACTAAAGCACGTACGCTTTTTGTTTATGCTTTCTGTATGTTTTATGATGGGCATTCTAAAACCCATGGGAGTTAACTTTTATGGCGTTTTAGTATACTACACTAAAATATATACATCTGAAATATTCAAATGATCAAGGACACACGATCATAATTGTGAGTTGATCATAAAGTCATGATTATGATAAAAATAATCATGGTTTTGAAAACGTGATGAATCACAATTATGTTTGTTATTACCAACACTAGTTTTAACCCTTCCTTTTAACACTGCACTACATATCATACCAGGTATACATATATCGGACTCTAATTTATAGTCATTGGCCCCAGAACGGGAGTGCAGTTTTAAAGGGATGAAGAGAATACGGAGTAAGAACGGTTAAATTGATGGCGATGTCTCTTTTTATTCGGTTACAATCGTACCCCCCTATTTGACACACCTCCTTCCTCCTTTTTTGTCTGCTTGTTTTTTTTGTTTTCGTTTTGTCTATTTTGAAAAAGTGGATGTCGATGTTATATCCCCATTTCACCAACGCGTCCCGCCTTCTTGTCTGAATGCTTGTTGATTTGTTTCTTCGTATACGTATGTGTTTGTTTGTTTGTTTGTTTGTTTGTTTGTTTGTTTGTTGTTTTTAGTGGATGTCGATGTCTCTTTTTCTTCGGTTACGCTTTTGTGCCCCCCCTCCTTTTCCCCTTTTCCGTGTTTGCAGGACGGCGCAAAAGCTGACAAAATCGTCGACCACTGACGCCTTCAAAGCTTTCAAGCACGCCCTCCAGCCAAAGAAGGTGAGAGGGGTTGATGACGGATAGACTCTGCTCTCAGTTCGCACGCACTTTTCAGTTCTCACGCAGTTCTCATGACACTCCGTCCTCGTTCCTGACTGCTACGTGCTGCTGCTGTAGACAAGGATCAACCAATATATATCACCGTCATGTTTATTATGTGCACGTTCATATTAATCATACATGCTGTTGTTACTGGCCGGTTGTTGCTTGCTGTGGGCGTGGCGTCTGCGGCGGCATTGCAGTGGAGGTTCTTCGTTTGTTTTTGTTTATATTCATGATGAGTTTCGGGATTTTTTTATTTCACTCCTCCGCCTCTCTCTCTTCCTCTCGACTCTCTTCAAGTGCAACTTACATGATAGTGGTATTATCGATTTAGCGTTGTTACGAGTAATCAATACCAGTGCATATTATTCGAAGGGATGTGTTAACATGTGCAGCAGAGTACTGCTGTTGAACGGTTAAATGTTAAATTGCTTGCGATCCGTTCGCTCTTCTTTACGTATTATATGCAATACGTCCAGACGGTATAGCGTGGCTGTCCTTGTTTTGAGGTTTTATCACTGCGGGTCTTGGCTTGGCTCGCCGACACGACTCCGACGATCGACTGCGGTTCGTCCATCAGTATGATTCATCTGTTGAAGTTGGTTGCGCGCGCTACGTATCTTTAGGGCACAAGCACAACGTGGGAGAACCTACGTGATGCACCAGGTACAGCAGTATTTGTAACGGGTCGGACTTGAAGCAAAAGTCCATATTTTCATTTTGACATGATTATCACCGGTACATGTACCGTGTGGTATACTCTTGTGTACCCTGTACCCTGTATCGGTGAATGAAAGGCCTGTTCTTACCTATTCGACCGACTCGCCAAACCGCTTTTTTTATTTCAAGTACCTGGTGTGTCGTACTTGGTATTTTTTTTATGATTTGGTTTTCTTCGGTTTTCTTCGGTTTTCGTTCGTGCACCCTCAATATTTGCTTGTACCATTTTATTGACACGATGTAACCCACTCGCATTTTTGTACACGTGTAGCTCTCTGGTACGACGTCTCATGTGTGCTGCTGAGCTCGTGTGGTACCGTTTTTGGTATGGTACTGTTTTTGTGCTTTGGCGTGTATCATTTCGTTCTTAACTATCTTTTTTGTTTTCGTTTGCGCAAACTATCTTTTATGTCTGTAGGTACACCCCGGAAAGGTCGAGCTCAACCGACGAGAGAGAGAGGCGATGTCACAGCAGCAGGCTTCCGCGGAGACTGTGTGGGGGGACGCGGCGCTCGGCGCGGGACTCCGAGACTCGGCGACATGCGAGAGGACAGCCGCCGTTTCGGCCGCACCACCAGCCCCAGCGGCGGCGGCTGCAGCTGCTGCTACCCACGCTCGACCGGCGACGGTGGAGCCAGACTCTCACCACGCTGAGGAGCGACGACATATATCGGCGGTGGCCGTCTCTACCACCGCCGCAGCGGCAGCAACAACACCAGCGGCAGCAGCAGCAGCACCTTCCACTAGGGGCGAAGCAGCAGTGGCACCCCCTTTGTTACCGTACGATGGACGAGGGTCCGCTGTGCCTGTGTCGCCCCCGTCCTCCCCGATGCACGTGGCGGCGCAACGACAGACGGTCGTGGGTCCCGCGACGGCTGCAGCGGCGACAGTGGCAGCAGCAGGGGCGGAGGCGGAGGTAGCGGTGGAGGCGGCTGTGCGAGTGCAGCAGTCTCCTTCCGGCGGCGGCGGACCCGCGACACCCGCCGCTGCCGCCGCCGCCGTTGACATCCCACCGGCGGCCCTGCCTCCGCCCGCGCTCTCCACGACGACAGCGGCGTCGGCAGCGGCTAGAGAAGAGGGGGGAGTTCGTAGCGGTGAGGTGGCGGTAGTGACGGCGGGGGCGGGAGCGGGGAGCGGGCCGGCAGCGTTGTCGCCGTCGCCGTTGTTACCGTCCGGACCCCCGCCCGCGCCTGCACCTGCACCCGTGCAGCAGCTGCGACTGGGGCGCGGGCGCAAGCTGTGCCCGAACTGCAACGCTCTGACGAAGTCGGCGGTGAAGCAGTGCCGGGAGTGTCAGCACTTTTTTAGTCCGGCGTCCTCTCGGCTGCGGCCGCCCCCCCGAGAGCCAAAGGAGAACGAGGAGGCGCCTATGCCCCCCCGCCGAAGACTCCGGCCCTCCCAGCGATTGATCGAATACGAGCTGACCGAGCCATCTCCCGCGGCCGCGGCCCGGGAGGCCGATGGCGGTGGCGGCGGTAGACCTGTGTCGGCGGCCGCACGTCGGCCCCTCGCCGTGTCTAACGCCGGCGGCGGCGCTAATCAGCGGGTGGCTTCCGGCGGGGGAGGGGGTAGGCCTGCGGCGGCGGACGGCGGGGCTGGGAAGAAACCGCTGCCTCTCGTCGGGGGCAGCGGGGGTGGGGGAGCGGTGCAGCCCCCGAAGCGCAGCCACAAACGGAAGGTAGGTTATTGTGTGTGTCCGGCTGGGTTGGGTTGAAGCTGGGTGAGGTGGAGTTTGTTGGATTGGGTTCGGGTTCAGGTTGGAGTTGGGTTGGGTTGGGTTGGGTTGGTTTGGTTCCGAGCAGGGCGATGATCGAGACTGCTAGTCTTTGGGGGTAATGTTACAGCCGCTTTCGTCGGACGTTGGTCTTTCTCGCGCCTGGTCCCGTCTCCGCCGTTCCGCTGTATGGTGTGAAAATGTTTGGGAGAGTCACAGACCTAGAACTTGACGGTGCAGGCGCCATCGTATTTGCCCTCTTCGTACCCGTAGTAGGGCAGTTGGTGCGTCACAGCGTGGTGTTTTTTGGCAGCAGACTCGTGTGTCGCTTGTCTTGTGAGGTCCTGCATTTGCACTGCACTACTGTTTGCAGTAGCGCTCGTGCTTGTAACACTAATGCTGTAGCACTACGCCTGAAATAATGTCTGTGCTTACCCGATGGCGGTATTTTGGTTAGTAGTTGTGCAGCATTGTAGTAGTAGTTGTAGTGGTAGTACGGTTGTTATCGGCATCCTCGCGTCCATTTTTCTCCCGTCCTTTCTTCCTGCCCTTAGCCGCCACCGCTTATGTCATCTGAACAAGCTTTTTAAACCCGACCATGACCCTTGACCAACGTACGCATTCGCTCCCTCCTTTCCTCCCTTCATTGCGTCTCCTGCTTTCAACTTTGGCGGTACTTTTTCCCTCTTTTTTTCAGATTCCTATACCGCCCGGTGTGGCACCTCCCAAGCGCAAGAAGGGCGCGGCGGCGGCGGCGAGAGCCTTGGCGTCCGCGGCGCCGAGCGCGGCGGGTGATGCGGCCGGCGCCCACCGGATGCTACCCTCGCTGAGCCTCCCGGAGCGGCAGCGAGTCGCCGAAGACCTTCTGGCGTCGTCCTCGCCGGCCACCGCGCACACGCTCGTCCCGCGCTCGCCAGAGCTGATCCCGACGGCGGCCCCCACGGGTCCGCTCTTGTTCATGCCCTCCGCGGCTTCGCTCGAGGACGAGTCCGAGTGGCTTTCACCACCGCAGCACCCCCTCCGTGGGGGCGTTGTTCCAGGCAGCGGTGGTGGTGGTGGGAGTGCTGTGCCCGTGAACGGCGCTGGTGCTGGTACTGGTGCCGCGGCTGGCTCTTTACCGTTGTCTGTTGCCTCGCCGTTCCCGTTGTCACCGCCGGCGCCGTTGGGGGCGCTGTCCGCGCGGGAGTACTGCTCTCCGCACGGCGTGGTGGGGGGGCACGGTGTGGCGCCGCCAGCCCTCGGTTTGTATGCGCACGAGATCGGCGCGTCGGCGGCGGCGGCGGATTGCCTGCTTCAAAAGGACCCGCCGCTGCTGCTGCTGCCCCCGCGACGGCAGGAGGACGTGATCGATCTCTCGGCGGAGAGCCAGGACAGGGACCCCTTTGAGGGAGTGGAGTTGTGGCTGGAAGATGGCGGTGACGACGGCGGGGGAAGGGAAGGGGTTGAGGTGCCGACGACGGTGAACGCTGTTTCTTTGGACGTGCCGATGATGACCTTCGCTGGAGTGGGAGTGGCGAGAGACGGGACGATGGAGCAGGTGAGAGATTGGACGTTTGGTGTACACCGAAGGGATTATTATACCGGTGGATGGGGTGTAGAGAGGTGTTTTGCTGTGTTTGGAATTGGGTTCGGTTGGTTTTGTTTGGGCTTGTTTGGTTTGCAGGCGTGTGAAGGGATTTCCGTGCGTATGCTACGTACCTGGTGTGTGTTGCCGGTATGTGTAGCATTACCGTATACGCTTGCACCGTAAAAACCGTTTTGGCAGTTTTGCCGTGTTGTAAAATTGTGCGCGTGCGTAGTTTTTTTTTTTTTTTGAGTACGGGAGTTCCAAGACCTTGGCATGTGTATAACCGATTTTCGCCGGTCTGTAAGCTGTGAAATGTCTGCGTCCAAAATCTCGTCGAAACTCATCTTTGCAAGGTTCGTATGATACTTCAATCACGCTACGTAGTAGCTACGGGGCGAGGATTTTTTATAGTGGTACACACAATCTGACAGTGCTTACACGCAACGAGCTCACAACCTGTCATGGCAGCAGTGACTGCATCTATCGGCACGGTGTACTCGCTGTAGGTATGTCAGTAGGTCAGCTGAGACCCAGCCCAGGCCTGATGCTCGGGTTCATGCTGCTCAAGTCGTGTTGTTTGGTTTTGCCTCTCGTGCCTCATCCCCAGCCTCCCCTCTCGCCCCCGCCCTGTCTTGTTATTCCGTTCGCACCAGCAGCGCGTGCTCACGCTGGACGAGAGCATGGACCTGCTCGGCGACGACACGGACGACGACGCCATGTGGAGCCCCCTCCGAGGCAGCAGCACTCACGGTGGCGCAAACGATGACTGCAGCAGCGAGACCTCCGCGGACGGCCTCGCGTTGTGGGCGGAGGAGGGTGGTGGTATTAGCCTCGACAGCAGCGCCGTCACCTCCTCCCGCCGCCACTGTTGTCCCTCCCCCTCCTCGACGGCTAACGTCATCTACTCCACCGTCGAGCGAGGGGCGGATAGAGGGGCTCCCCCGGGTCCCATCGGTAGCGGGGGGGGCGTCGGTAGCGGTGGCGATAGTGGCGGCGGTGGCTGGGGTGGAGCCAACAGCGGTGCAGTGGCGGAAGCAGGACTGGGAACGGGAGTTTCAGAGTAGGGGAGAGGGGCCGCGAGCGCGGCAAATATTCTGGAGGGCGGTGGACCCGCCGGTTTTGTTAGTGTGGGGCCTCTGGCGTTAACAGGCGGGGGGAGGG
>JAYJME010004873.1:0-10562 GCA_036873775.1 Costaria costata
CCCCCCCCCCCCCCCCCCCCCCCCCCCCCCCCCCCCCCCCCCCCCCCCCCCCCCCCCCCCCCCCCCCCCCAAGATCCACGCCAATGGCGTGGGGACCATTGGCGTGGGGATAGAGCCTGGACGCGGCTTATAATTTACGAGTAGAAGGTAGACGAGCATGTAATGAGAAGGAAGAAGTAGAGCAAGGGCAGCAGGTGGAGTAGATCGATGTTAAACTTCATGCGTAAGTTTCCTTTTTGGGGTACCCTTGATTAACTTTTTTTTCTGGAAATGGTTATGAGTTATGAGTATTCGACATTGAAGCTCATGCTGCACATTGTCGGATAAGCACTGCAGCCGTCGCGGGCGCGGAAATGACGGTGTGGTCTTGGGACAGGAATTTAGCCACCAGCGTGGTCCACGTCTCCTCGTTGCCTACTGAGCGAGGCTCTGCCACACGGGTGCATGCTGCTACTTTCACCCCTCGCGACACGCCGACGACGTCATTATTGTGTTGTTGGCTGGATTCTCACGGGACTTCCCACGAGTGTCGCCCTTTCTCTGGCTCACCCCTTCCGATGTTTCGCCCTCCCTCTGAACAGGCATTCCTGGGGTACAAGCGTGGGTGCTGCCGACCCCGTCATCTCCAACGGCGAGGAAATATTAAGGACCCCTTCCGGACTCAACACGAGCGATCACAGAGATGGGTGCACCGACGAAGATGGAAAGGAGAAGGCAAACCTTATCCTTGCGAAACGAGGGCGCGCTTAACGAGATAAGATTATAAGGTTTCGTTTTTTGCACGAGCACGCGCCAGGAGACAGGGAGTTTCGTTTCCATTGGTTGTAGGAAGAATGGCGCCATCGCCTGTCTTAACACTTCGTTCGACGAAACGGAGCTGTGGTGGACCCAAGATGTGTCGGTGACGAAGCCCACATGAATGGGGGGGATACATAGCATTTTATACCACACGGCTATTGGGGTATTAGGTTTACAGACATTGACGCCGACCCTGGCCCGTGCGTCACCCCCACCCTAAAAAAAGGGGGAGCGAATATTGTTGAACGTTTCCACACAACGGACAGATCATCGATTTCCACTTGATGATCTAGATATTTCAGGCAAGATGGATCCCTGATCTGTAGGATCTAGCTCATGTTGCCGGGTGGGACCCGTATATATATGCCGCATGGTCTGGGACAGGGTTGGATCTGCACTGTACAGATCTTGCACGTCATCTCATAACGGCAGGTTAATATCTAGTTGATCTAGATCGCGATCTGCCCAACGTGTGAACAATTGGGTCTAGCATATTGCGGGAGGCTTGGGGGTCTGGTAGGAAGGCCACGGGCTACAACAAACTACTTCGTATATACGTACGAGTATATATATATCAATCCATCCAACTGTGACGAGGGAACGTGGTACGTAATCAGAACAAAAAAATGGTCAGTAAAAATCGGGGAAGACACAGATTTTTGAGTGTGTCGTTGATTCTGACTTATACGACTCTTCGTAATAGTGTCGGGAAAAAGCCTTGCAATACTCCGCGCAGAGAGTGCGATTAACTGCGGATGTTGTGGGTAGGACGGCCGCGTACACGATGTATACCAGGTACACGAGAATGGCCGACCAATAACGCCTGTCCTTCTGTCCTTCCGAGGCGGGTTTTTCCTGTGACCATACCACTGCACCTGGTAGGTTGTAAGCCGGCTTGGGGTGATACATGCAAGAAAATGTTTTGCACACCATGCGTTCTTTCCGTGTCGGTGTTTCACAGAGAGGGTTGTCGAAGGTAGGATTCACACCCCCACGATCAAGGGGACTTCGAAACCCTCGACTTTGTCTTTGGAGTGATCGAACGTCACGCATGTATTTTGATGTAGCGGTCTCCTTTGATACACCAAGGTAAGGACTAGGTTGTGAAATAGAGGGAGACACGTATAATAAATGATGCAGCAATGTGTATGGTTGACAGTTGGTGCGATGACGAGAGCACTCTTAGGACTTCCTTGGCAGTAACCTCGTTTCGTTGTGTGCCCTTCAGCTGCCCAACATCAGTACCTAGTACATATCACTCTGGACGGCAATGTAAGGAACGTTCGTGTATAAATATTGATGCCTAACGGTCCTTATATTTCCGTCTAGAGTGGTACCAGGTATACAGCATCGATTGTTAGGCAGCCATGATTTCATGTACCCATATGTTATTGACTTGAAGTACCTCCTTCACATCACGGCTGTATACGGAGAAGAAGCTTCGCTACGACGTTGTAGACGAACTGAGGACTTAATGTTGACATCATCGCCCTCGACATTGAAGTGGGGTGGTCATCAAAAGCAGCGCCCATCAGCAACCAGGATAAGAGCGGCTCATAAGCCCACTCCGCTGTCACATTTGGCACAAAAGTAGAGAGCAGGTGTAACACGTCAAAACTGCGTCTGGTACTAACACATCAATACGTTTACTACTAATACTACCGCAAGCAATGTAGCGAGAGCCTATCAACCGCGAGCGCTTCGCCTCAAACGTTGTCGTAAGCAATGGGTTACGCGGTTACGCTACCCCAGGACTGCGTGACATGCACCATACATCCAGTGTGATCAACGCGGATGCGCACAGAGCCATCTACAGGACTCCCGGAAAAGCATACCCAACGCCGCGCACCAAACAGAAAAAGGAGTTCGCTGGCCAGAAGCGAGTACATCAGCACACCCTCAAGGCGCCCAAAGCACGAAAGTTGTTACCGTGCGTCAACACCAAACCCAACACCTGAATAAGGAACCCCGCGCACCAACCTGGGCACGGAAACGTAGTCCACTGTACCCCTGTAGCAACTATCCTATGGCCAGCTTCGCCCCCCAGCCCCGAGTCCGCCAATTACACGTCGGATTACTGTAAATAATCAACCGAGCTAGATGTTGAGCGACCGACTAAACCTTTTTACCAGGTACCTGGTACCTTATCTAAAATGCACCAACACCACCTTATATAATAGCACATATCGACAAACACGATAAATATTGCACCAGCTCAGCCGTTCAACAGCTTCGGGAGCAACCTCGAAAAAATATAAGGGTCTCGCCATCTTGCCCAGCGTGATGCGTGTGACGGCAGTGACACAAAATACGAAGCAGCCTGCAAACCGCGACATGATTCACCACTGATACCTCGTTCACCGATGGTGCCGTGCTACATGCGGTGGTTCACAAGGGCTCTGTATACCGCAGCATGAGAGCAACCTGACGCAAACCAAAAATCGACAAAAGCCAAAAACGACGCTTTGATAGCAAAGAGCTTCGAAAAAACAACACGTACGACCGCTAATATCTTGTTCGACGATGGCAGCAGCGTTACCGCGGTAGTCCACAAGGGGCTCAACCGTAGCATGAGAACAACCCGACGGACAACAAAAGCTGGCAAAAGCCTAAAACGGCGCATATAGCAGAAATTTCCGAGAAACGTCGGGGATCGCGCGGGGAAAAGCCCTAAAAGTTGTCACATCTCATCTCTGTCCGCTGGAGGAAAGAAATCCTTCGAGTTCCACGTGACCTTCGACACTTCGGGACGCGACAGGAGGAAGTCCAAGATCTGCGGCGACGTTTGTTTTTTTGTTGTCGTATTCGTCGACGTTTTGTTTTCACGACATGGAGCGGGCCGAGGGAAAGAGACAGCGCAGAGCCCACAAGTAAGCGAACGGGTGAATAAGCAAATGGGTAAAAACAAGCGAATGGGTATTTTGCATACAGTGTGTGTGTTCTTCACGTTAAACCGTCCTTCTACTCGTCGACATCCAGCACACTCATTGTCCGTGCTGATTCTTCACCCTAGGAGAAACATGCTCAGTGGTCACAAGCTATGACACAGAGATAATGCATTGCAAACAATGCAATTGTACAACGCACTGTCATGCCAGCGTACTGGGTACGACAGGCACAACATAAAGTAATACGCCAGCCCCCGTACAGGATACCTGTTACATAATAAAAACAAGCAATAAGAAAGGCAGGCTGAGATTTACAGGATAATAACGATTATACCGAAGTTAGTGTGGAACGCACCCCTTCCCAAACAAGAAATCCAGCCTGGGCCTGCTTTCCTGTTTCTGATTAGATGTCCTGTGCTGTACTCGACACGAAACAAAGACACTAAATATAACGCGCGAGCGACTTTTGTTGTACAAGTCTGAAAAATCCCCGAAAAAACAATGCCTGAATCCAACTATAACTCTTTAAAACCTACCAGGTAGGGAACAGCACGACAACGCATATCGTTGGCGCTGCATTATGTGCAAGTGTGGAGGTGTACACGTAGGATATATAGATGTCCGGAGAGTGGGCAGGGTTCGTGTTTCGACGGTTGGTGCACGGCACACAGAGAAAAAAAGCCCCCCTCCCGAGACGAATTCTCCAAAGCAAGCGCCAAAAATGCGAGCCCCCCCCCACATTTTCGTGTCCCCTCTGCAAAATGGCTCACAAAGCTTCTTAGCAAGTATCACGGCCCTCTTACTATGCACGCACGCATATTGATCACAACCTCAGGCGGTAGACGAAAAGTGTAGGCGCGTGAGAAAGGTTTGTCGTCAGCCTTCACTCTTTCTGTCTTCACAAGCTCCTCTACGAAAGCCGCCCAAAGCCGGCAGAAGCATTATTTCTTCTTCGAATGCTTGCATCACGTGTCTCCGTGGACTGCTACTACTGTAGATCAGTTGCCGACCGAACATATATCGTACAACGCTCGAGACGTAAATAACATGGATTCCTGACAAAACCCATGAATCAAATGCCGACCGAATACTACAGTACGCACTACGCTCGTGCAGGAAACAACATGGGCTCCTGACAAAACCCATGAACCGATACATACACGAACCATACAAAAATTGCGACTACGAGAAAAATAGGATTATGCACGCACCTGCTTGCCCTCCCACCCTCTCTGCGTTGACACCAGCACGGAGCCGGGATCAATCGCGTAGACCGCCAAATCCAGGCCGCCGAGTTGAGCCAACTGGCGGCGAGGGAGCGACGATAACGGGGGAAAGCGGAAAATAAGAAGACAAAGAAAAGGCCGACTTCAGGGGGCGTGGGCTGATCTGACGCAGGTCGTGATTTTGATTGCAAGTGGCGAGACGCCGGTCGACGCACTGCGCCACCAGTGCAAGGTTCATGCCGATGACGCGGCGACAGCTGCACACAACGGCAGCTCGCGCGCTGCCGTTGCTGCGATATCATAGCGCCGTTGGTTTGTATCTACCACTCGCACAAAAACCTACACAGCCCGTAGAGCGCGCGATGGAAGTATCACACCGAGCTTGCAAAGACGAGTTTTGAGGAAAAAATCGATCTCACAAGGTGTGGTTGTTTTCACTTCAAAATATACAACCCGAGTTAAACTCGACACAGTACACGAACGTGGAAGTGTGGTGGGGGGCTTAGTCTTTACCGCTTGACCATCTGCCCCGTGAGGGAGCCGCTCTACGCGTACGGGGTGCACTTACGAGCTCAAAACAATTTTCATTCACGACGGCTTCTCGACTGAGGATGTACCTGATGTCTTTGATTCCGATGCATTTTTTTAAAATCATCACTTTTACTTTCAAGCTCAACTCGTAGGAGGTTTCACCCTCAGCGACCTTCTGAACGAACCGTGGTTACAGGTAGGTGTCTTCCCTTCCCCTCTCCCCCCCCGGTACGTGCGTTCATTTCTATCGCGCATAGGGTTCTTCAGCATTCCCACCGCTCGTCGATGTTCACCGAAGTTTCGCTGAACTCACGCTCTCTCGCTTTCCGCTAATCAATGTATATTCAAGAAAAAGTCCCAACGAGTATGTGCACTCACTCGGTGAGAATTGAACCCGCGAAATAGATTTTAGTAGGCACGAGGAAAACCTACCAAGCCACCGGGGGCGCACATTTCACCGTAGCTACGCGTTCGGATACCTACTAGCCCATGACATGGGGACAACTTATTTTCACAAAAAAAACGATTGTTGGGTTAACCCCTTTAGAGCCAGAAACGGTTTTTGGGGGGAAAACTACTTGGAAATAGTGTGCGATACATTTTTGGGGTAGTAAAAGGGTTAAGGTATAGAGCTCCTCAAGTGACCAAACTCAGAAAGGTGCCACTCCTGTACCAGGTATACCGTACCACGCGTCAAGGGGTTTCTCATTGGGAGGGCGCTGCCGCTGCCACGCTAGCACGGTTGTGCTCCAAAAACCGAGTTAAAGTTTCACACGACATATTATGCCAGATGTGGAAATACGGTTTTAGGCGCGGAAAACAAACACCATTCTACACTAACTCCAAGTAGTGTATCCCCCGAATTTGGGTGTGCGCATTTATAAAGGGGTCAAGCTTTATGTTACCATCCGTCGGAGAATTACAAAAACACAAAAACTAAAACGCGTTTAACCGCTTTAGGACCGCAGTCCCGTTTTGGGCACAAGTAACTTGGAATTAGAGTTATATGCATGTTTATCTACAGTGCAGTGCTAAAGGAGATAAATGCTCCCTTTAGAACCGCACCCACGTTTTTTTAGAACAAATTACTTGGAATTAGTGTTAGACCACTGGGCAAGTAGTGAAAGGGTTGCCGGTAACAACGCTCACCATCTGGAAACGACCGCCGAGGTCATCCGTCTCTTCCTTCGATAACGCCCCACCCTCGCCCCCAGGCCCCGACCCTTCCATCCCCGACCCAACCTGTGCAAACATCATCGCGGGCCCCGCCGCGTCCGCCTGTCCTGCAGCCACGGCCCCGATCTCGGCGGCGTCCATCTTCTTAAACATGCTGTTATATCGTTGTTTGCCAGTTTTTTATTGGTGGTGGTGGTAGTGGTGTTGGAGTGTGGAGCCCCCCGACATGGTGTCATGAGCATGCAGCGTGGAGCGGGGTGTTGACAACCGGCGACGGGAGATGGGAGCAGGGATCGCGGAGGAGGGGGAGGAGGAGGAGGAGCTGGGCTGCGACGATAAGGATACTTCGTGTACACGCGACTACTGTCAACACTGAGTACGCACGCAGAGCTCTATCCTTATTAAGCCGCCCTAAATGTTTCTGTGGGGCTGCCATCGCGTACTGTGCACTGTTTCAGGGAAGAAGGAGGCGGAGGCCGAATGTACATTATGAGTGTCTGGCCCGAACGACTCCTCCTCCTCCTCCTCCTCCTTCTCCTTCTCGCGGGTTCATCTTTGAACAGCAATGTCTGGTGACGGTCTGTTTGTGGGCCAATCGCGGCTGCGTCTAAGCTTATTCGAAATGGGCCGCTGCCCATTATCGTAGCCAACCGCGGCTGCGATACTCGCTTTGTGGCGCGATTAGAACGTGACCACGGTCAGAGTCGCATCGACGCCACTGCTGTGGGGCACACTTCACGGGTCTCGTGTGAACGTTTTTGGCAGAATAAACATCCGGGCTGTTGCTTGGCTGACAATAAATTGCCGACTAGTTATTATTACTACAGTAGTAAAGACCATGGTAAATGGGACCCATGATAGACCCAAAAACTTAAATATTCTCACAGCTTTCCTACGTAAACCATATTTGGGCCTGATTACTATGCATCATACCCCCGTACTAGTTGTCCATTAATAGGTATGCCAGATACTTGTGTGGAGTAATGGGTCACTGTCGGAGTTCTGTGTCTTCGTATTTGACTGGCGTTGTTCGAGGTTCAGCGTGTGTGTGTGGTTTTACTGACAAAACCTCTAAGTCGGTTAATTGGCTTACTTCGTCACCCATTTAACCCCCACTAATTCCAAGTTTTTTGTACCCAAAAAACGTTTCCGGCTCTAAAGGGGGTAATATCTAGCCGTAAAGCCTAGCCCAACTCACAGCCCTAATAAACATGCTTACCTAGGGTCGAAGGTTCCAGCGGATGCCTCCGCCACTTTCCGCCGTTTCTCTATCCTCTCAAACTTCGCCTGCTGCTCTGTCTTGAGCTCCTCTAGGTCGTCCCCATCTTCCCACTGCTTCTCCAGATCGTCCAGGTCCATCTGCACAGTATTTAGGCCATTTAGAAGTTAACGATTGCTACTACTGTACGATTTTGCTACGCTTGCGCACGCAGATGGTGGTTGTAGGTGTGCGCGGTAAATACAGGTGCTGAAGCATGGGGGCAAGAGAGAGCGACCGCGGCCGTCCGTCTGTGGGTTGGGATGGAGGCCAGAAATTGCACGAGGCCCTTCGGTGCAGTTTAAGTTCAGAACATTACAGTATTGTTCCACGCATCAGATAGATCACGATCTAGATCATCATCTAGATCATCTAGATCATCTAGATCATTTATCTGTCGTTATGATATGCCGTGCAGAATCTGTATAATTTAGATCCAACCCAGGAAACATGTGCTAGATCATCATGCAGATAATACGGCTACTCCACACCCGGCAACGTGATCTAGGCCATGCAGATCATATAGACCAGGGACCTGTCTGCCCTGAACGACACAGATCATGCATGGGAATCTGATCTGTCCGATGCGTGATATTGTTGTATTGCAACCAGACGGCTGACGTGTAACGTTCGCGGCTACGTGCGCAATGTGCTGTAGGATGGAGGAATCCAACAGTACGGCAGCCTGAGCACACGCGAGGAGATCAGGATCCTAAACGCGCACAGAAGGCGCCCGCTGGTAAGAAACGTCGATTTGCCGCCGAAGCTCGATGCCCTAGGGCCTCTGCGACGGAAAATCTTAATGTGTCCGATTTCCCAATACTGATGTACGCAAGTTGGATGTGCGCAAGTTGTTTCGATCAAAAATGTGTGAAAAGAGCAAACGCTGTCGTACACAAGTGATTTTTGGTCGAGTGAGTGTGTCCGATTTCCTTGTTTCTTACTTGCTGCCACCGTTGAGCGCCAGCCACTACTGGCTATTGCACGGGATTTATTGAGTATAACACCCGACCCTGAGAACCGTTTATTCGGTCAAAATTCCAAGTTGTCGCGAGAAATCGAGCCTCAATTTCTTACGACCGAATTTCTCAGGAGCGGGCGACGTCTGCATATATGCATGTAGGCGAGGTGGGAGGCCACAGGTCGGTTAGGAGAGTAGACTGCAGCTAGCTGTAGACTGCGTAGCGCACGTCAAGAGGAAAACGAAAACATTCCCGGGATGTGGCCGCCCGCATACACCTATCGCTTGGTGCGAGGTGAGTCTGTTGACCGCAAGAAGGGGACACGTGCTACCATAGGAGTCTATCACTTTTCGGTGTTTTTTGTTTCTGGCGGACGGTGCTCCTTAACCGAGGAAGCATCGATATTTTTTACAATATTGTTCGTATTAATAGTACACCTAGACCATGGTTTTGTTCATCGGGCTGCCCGTCCATTTTATCTCGACGCCAGGTTTTTGTTTGAGGTGGAGAGCTGTGGCAGATGGGCCATCCTGCGATATCCTGGCGGGTTTCTGCTGTACTGATATACGAAGTATGTGTATAGGCATGAACAGAGTGTCTGTTGTGTGCTTCTGCGAGTCCACCTATCAAGCCGGGTGTGTAACGATGCTGCCCCGGGCCCCCTGCTGAGTTCAGGGGTATAGGTGTGGAGGTGTGGGTAGCCCGCTTCTTTGCGCGTCTCATAGAGCTCCTCAAATGACGAACCCCATAAAAATAATGGAACAACACCCCTATCGTACTATTAATAATAGTAATATTAGTACTAATAGTAGCATGCGTCCAGGGACCCTACTGCTGTGCGCCACCTAAGCATCACGAAAGAAGCATTATATCAGTCGTCGACGTAAAGTGAACTAACTGAGGGTTTGTTTCCGAATCGCCCGCAATAAAAACAACACCAGAACGTGGTTAGAGTAAAGCAACTCCCCGGGGCATAAACCTAGGACCCCACCTGCGCTCCTCTTCAGCTATAGTGAGCACTTACTTCAAATACGTATATATGGTCGTGTTTCCGATTGTGACTGCTGCGATCGGGTGACTTTGTTGTTCCGTTCTACAGAGTTGGCACGGCGCCAACAAGGCAGTGCAAAAATTCACATCCATCCATGACATGCATTTCGGCTCCAGGAGACAATGATCACTTCAGTTGAGGGTATTTCACCACCCGTATGTACGCATCCTGTAGCATATACGTAGCCAGCATGTATTGCGTGCGTCCATAGTCGCTGCCGCCGTTATGAATCCTACGCACATCCGACAGGCAGTCGATCTTGACATTTCACTTGTTAATCTAGGTCTTTCAAAGGCAGGTATGTTCATGATCTGTAAGATCTACTATAGCTCATGTTGCCGGGTGGGACCCGTATACTCTGCAGGATCTACAGTACGATACGTTTCCTGGGTTGGATCTGTACTGTACAGATCATGCCCTGAACATCTCATAGAGTCTAGAGTATCTAGATCATGATCTGCCCGACGTGTGGAACTTTTGAAATGGCCGTCATACTCGTACGCATCTACGCGGGCCTAACGACGGCGGCGAAAGTCCCTACTCTCTACAGTACTATTACGGGGGACCATAGTAAATAGGACCCAATATTGTTAGCAAAAAATAGGGAAATATATAGGTTTTGGTGTCTACAGTAGGTTCTATTGTGTCTACAGTAGGTCCTATTAACTATGG
>JAYJME010004874.1:0-10562 GCA_036873775.1 Costaria costata
CTACAATACTGGTACGATAGAGGTTGCACCTTCCCTTTTTCGGAACCTTTTTGTCCCCCACTTGCTTCAAAGGGCTCTGCTGCACCTCATCCCAAACCCAAATATTTGAGGAATAGTGTTAGTTTAACCCCATGACCCATCCCTTTGCCCAGAGCGACGAACTGCATTGCCAAAAAAAACAGTGGAATTCCGACGAAGTTGGGTTAACCCCCCTTTACTACCCCGAAAACGTATGAGGCGTGCTACGATAGAGGTGCACCTTTTTTTTTCTTCTGAGGCTCCTCAATTTAGGAGCTCTGTAGTTCACCGACATACTGGGTTTGAGTCAACCAAAGTTGCAACCCGATTAACCCCCCCCCGACCTAGGTATACAGCACAATCATAATGCAAAACAAAAATGAAACCCTGACGATTTTGGGTTAAGGTGCTCCTTCAATCAGAAACAAAAAAAAAAGCCAAAAAGTGCTACCTCTATCGTAGCACGCGTTGTATCCCACACTATTTCCAAGTAGTTTTCTCCCCAAAAAAACGTTTCCGGCTCTAGAGGGCTCCCCGTCGTTCAGAAACCTAATTTAGCCAAAACGTGCTTACCTCTATCGTAGCGCCCTTAGCAAAAATACTTAAGCTAAGGACGCACACTACGGTAGGGGTGCCCCCAACACATTTCCGAGGTTCCTCAAGTTTTGAAGAGACTACACATATCACCACCCCAAAGGTAGACCTAGCCCGGAGAATTAATGAAGCGGTGCGATCAATGATCCTATGGCCTGCCTGCAAAATAGGAATTTTACGAATCTTGGTGTTCCAGTGAAGTTCGGTAGCTTCTCCGTTAGGGACGGAACCGCTGCCGGCCAGGAACATTTTGGCATAAAAGCGCTACCCGTGTCAAAGCACGCGTCTGAGCCCGATGCGCCGTCCCATCGTCTATATATATATAAGTATGACCCATGCTACGATAGAGGTGCACCCATTTTTTTCTGGGGCTCTGTTAACTTTAGGAGCGCCCCATATCACACACGAAAAGTGTTTTTTTAGTAAACTGGAAGGGCAGCTCGGTATAGGTATTTGAAAAAATCACATTGCTCATTAAGAATGACATTATTCGGACGATTTTGGGTTAAGGAGCCCCGTTATTCAGAAACAAAAAAAAAAAAAAGTGCAACCTCTATCGTAGCCCGGGTCGTATCCTACGCTGGAGACGCATGCTACGGCAAGGGTACAGCGTGTTTGTTTTTAAAGGTTGCCCAATATATTTTATTTTTCTATTTTTTTTGGGGGGCTCTGTACCTCACCCAAAACCTAGTCTTGAGAAAGCGTTGTGGCTTAACCCCGCGAGACACCCCATGGCCCAGGTAGACAACGAACCACTGGCATATTGCGGAGCAAGAACGGAATCCCGACCATTTTGGGACTGAGGAGCTCCGTCGTTCAGAACACTGTGTAACCTAACAGGGCGCTACCTTTATCGTAGCCCGCGCGTCTATGAATCAAACGAAATTCCATTCTACAATTGACGTTTGGGTTCGAAGGTGTCGGAGAGCCCCTGAGTTGAGGGGTCACGTGAGCGCGGAATGTTTTAGCTCCAATTTGCAACCTCTATCGCAGCACACCTCTTCTGTTGTGAGGTGTGGCAAAAAGTAACCGTTTGGTCTTTGGCTCACGTAAACCAGGTTAGCCCCAGGTAGCACGGATAATATAACGTTGTTCTGGGTGTGCGTGCGCGGGGGAGACCGGTCGCCAACATAAAACAATCGATCAAGGTACCCGTGATTTCGACTTGTAACATTGTTTTCTGTGTCAGAGTAGGTATTTCCAGCTGCAATGTGGTATACTCAAGTATCTTGTTACCCACTGTTGTGTCGCGATGCCTTCGTACATACGTATGCAGGGGTTACCCTCACTGCCGTTCAGGACTGCAACCAAGAATTTACCACAGAATCAGCAAACCATCGTTGCATCACCTTTTTGAGTCTTGTCGTCGTGTCTGCAGTCGTGATACTTGATTGACCTCACTCCGAGCGTCAAGAACTACTAATTAATGTTGAATGCGTTCTCCTTTTGTCTCGCGCTTCCTTCACACGCACGCACGCTGGGTTTAGCGCTGTTCCGTCGGGACTACAAAACGAGACATCATGATCGCCGAGGTTCGCAGCTCTTAGCTGCGGTGCCGCAGAACTACAACAAAACAGCTAGTCAATAAATCATGGCGTCATCCGTTTAGTCGTGCATATCCCTACAGTCGACACTAGATACATCCATCAATAAGAATCGACCTGTTTCCCCATCGCGTCCGCCCCGCGATGCCTTCGTTCGTACGTGCCCAGGTTATATCTTCGGTGCGTTTCCGGACTTCAAGAGGAGACACCAGACGTCGTGATGGCGGCGACCGGTTACCTTCGCGTCTTCATGTCGTCGTGGTTGCTGCTGCTGCTCCTCGTCGCTATCGGTACTACTACGGTCATGCAACCAGTTGGTGCGGCCACTTTGGACGACTTCTCCGACGAGTGCTCAACCGAAATAGCTGCCTGTATTGCCAACGCGATATGTTTAAGCTGCAGTACTTCTTTGCCGTCGAGCAGCTCCGAGTTCGACGAGTGCCACAAATTCTACACCAGCACTACCTCGGAGGAGGGGTGCGACTTCAACATGGAGCTCGCCTGCTGCTTGGACGAGCTCTCCGACTTGAACTGCCTAGCAAACGACGAATTTGAAGCCTGGAATGCTTGCCACCTTGCTTCTTTGGGTTGTCCGGACGAGATCACGTGCAACAGTGCTGTTCGTGCCACTCTCCTCGGGGGGCGTGTTTCGACTGTCATCGCCTTTTCCTGTGCGTTCATGGTTTTGCTGCAGCTCCTGGTGTGGGTCTGATCATTGCGGACACTGAACAGATCAGCAGCATGTGCCCATGACGAGCTACCGCACTTGTGGCCTCGCCGCATACCAGGTTTTACCCTTCCGGTTAGAACTGCATCCACACTTCGCCGAAAAAGCTGCTTGTCGATAGAGTGGAACATTTGTTGAAGTGTACTTAAGCGTTGACGGAAGGTCCAGACTAGGATGCTCGTACTCGTGCTTGGCGGCTGCACATCAAGTTGATTCGTGGTGGGCTCAAAGTCGATCATTTCCACAAACGCGCGGTGAGTTGCGAGGGACATGTTTTCGTCTGCGTTGTCCCGGCGCAATCTATCGTGGTTCCTGTTAAGCGCGGTCCCAAACGCGACACTGTTGTGGCCTAGGGTTGGGTTAACTCTTAAGTTTAGTTTGTAAACATCCAACGCGGCCACGTTGCAGTCAGCGGTACATAGGTCATATATATGAGGAGGGAGGGACGTCACCCAGCGGAGCTCCCGGCGGATCTGCGGAATAGCATTTTGTGTTCATCATCATGCCAAGAATATTCCATGATACTGAGGCAATAGGCTGCAAGGAATGGAGTTGGCAGTGGTCGTTAGACTGATCAAGCAGACACGCTTGTGTGTGGAGGATGTGGACAATGGATGACTCTTCCATAAAGCCGTTCAAGACCCAGCGAAGCTGGGAACGATGAACGGCGATAATATAAGACGTGGTTTGTCGAGTGAACGAGGGGGAGGTACAAACACGCCGGTTCTTCTCGACTTGATGATCTCGTACTGCAACGGACAGATAGCACACATTTTACTGCAACATACACATTTATATGTGTACGTTAAGTGCTGCCTGTTTCTTAACATTCCCTCTTAATGCAAGACGCAATTCCACGAATAATACGTGTCTCGATCCACTAGGTGTGTGATGGATTGTGGTTCCAAAGCTGTATCCTCTTACAACTTAAAAACTGTAACGCTTGTGCAATGAAATGTCGTTCCAAACGTGTGCCATCGTTCTCTAGAACGCTCGTAATAGTGAACAAAAAGACCAAAATGCTAGCAACACACGAAAATGATCACGATGGATTTTTTGCAGGGCATTCCTCGGGATTTTTACCGCGGTATTTACCCCGCGGTTTTGTGCGGGATTCGATATTATCCCGTGGTCCCGCGATAAATTTGAAATCCCGCGCAAACTCAAAAATCCAGTTCCCGGTCCCGGAGAAAAGTGCGAATCCCGTTCCCGCACAAACTCGTCCCGCATGATTCCGGATATCTTGAATCCCGTCCCGCAAGATTCAGGATATCCCGAATGCCGTCAATACAGGAACGTGAATTTCCGTAAAAACATAAATGTCAATCGCCCCTTCGTAGAAGGAGGGACTATGAACCAGGGTACGTGCAAGTGTCAGGTTCCGACTTCGACTATGTCTGTTAATTTTTCAGTTTGCCTTTTTTCCCGTAGTTGTTTTTGCTAAACAAAAAATGTGCTCGTACTGTAAACCTGGTATAGAATAGATGTCCAACATGTTGAAATTCACAGTGACGCGCCCCCCCCCAGTACGCAGAACACCCCGAAAAAAACGAGGAAACCTTTTTTGGTGTTTGATGTTAGATGTGTATCTGTGTTTGGCGTTGGATGAGTATGTTTTGTTTTGCGCTCTGTACAACAATCGCGGAGTATCCTTGGGGGTCGGATCCTGTCCAAAACAACATGGGTGGTACCACCGTCGTAGTCGCCGAACAAAGCAGCAGGGCCGTGAAATACCAGCGTCCAGACCTACAACCGATTTCCGCGTAATACCGTGGTAGCCGGATCCTGCACGAAAAATCCCGTTTAATCCCGTCGTGGCTGAATTCCGTCCCGTGGAATCCCGCGGTGGCCGGATCTCGGACAAAAAATCCCTTTTAAACCCGTCGTGGCTGAATCTCGTCCCGGGTAGTCCCGCGGTGGCCGCATCCCGCACAAACAAGTTCGTCGAATCCCGTGGTGGCTAGATCCGGTAAAACAAAAATCCCGTTTAATCCCGCGGTGGCTAAATCCCGTCCCAGAAGATTCCCGCGGTGGCCGGATCCCGCACAGACAAGTTCGTATAATCCCGTGGTACCTTAATCCCGTGGGGTTTAGTCCCGGAGTCGAAACCGCGTCCCGCGGAATGCCCTGGTATTTTATCAACGTTGCGCTGTCTACGCGCTGACGATAGTCGATGTTGTGGGGTCAGTACAATGATCTCGTATTGAGCAATTGGGACCACAATAATTGTACCCCCAAAGCAGACGAAGGTGGAAACCTCATACAACTCCCTCAATCGCTTACTTCCCCTATTTGCGCGAAAGTAGCAAGTACGGGAAATCAACAAAACTCCTGAATATTTTATTGTAGTGGCTTGTTAATTGCAGGCTCTCAGCTGGCCGATCAACTTGAGGAGGGCGCACCCCCTTTACCTACCGAGGTGCCTGGGGCAAATGTTAGCAAGCTGGTCCTTCTGTCTCACGTAGTAGATGGCGAATATCACCTCCAAACCTAGCCCCTGGATGAATAGATACCGTAGAGCCATGTGCGACATGCAGAGCCGAGGGGTATAAAATGCTCAGTGGTACTGTATTCCAGCGCGTGCAGAATCCTAGTACATTCACCAAATTAAGATAGCCTCTTACCCTTATTCGATAGCGCTGTCACCCCCTGCAGCTCCACCTTGCAGCTTTCCCGGGCGTTCGGGAGGAAGACAGTTTGCGATGACATTTGACTTGCCGTTATCCGGGTTGTTTCCCCAATTAATTTGCAACCGAAACTACCGTAAACTTGAACCAACATTGCTTTACGTGATGATCACATCCACCGCCCGCTCACGCAGCGAAGTAGATACTTATTCTACCGCCATTTAAGCTTTGGGCGGTCTAGACGTCTAGACATCGCCCTCGCCAGTTGCTGAGCGGCGCATATTTTGGCATGCCGAGTCACCTGTCCAAAGTACGCCATACGCTGCCAGCGATGGACAAGAAACACTACTTCTTCTCCGTGATTTGGTCCCTCGTGTCCAGCTGGTCTAGCGACAGCACTTTTCCCGTACCAGTCGTGAACTTTGCACAACAGCCCACCACCCCCTTTGCACGGCCACGGGTAAGGCCTATCTCGAGCACGAATCACACGTCTCCCATCTCCGTTATTGACCAAAGACTCGTCAACTTCTGCTTGTTCCACGTCAGCACGGGGAATTCATTCCCAGGCAATACAACGTGATCCACTTCAGTGTCAGGATAAAATGCCCGCCGCTCTCCAAGGTAGGTATAGACACACGGTTCTGGTGTGAAACGTTTAGGGTAGGTTTCCGTCCAATTGCTCGTCGGTCGTGTTACACAAGTTTATGTGCTATGGTGGAGTCCACACAGGCCTTTCAAAGGCTTCGTTGCCAGACGGACTCCGTTTTCACCGAATTGCTCGTGTCCGGGTGCCATTCGGATGTACATTTCCTCCATGACATCGTCGTTCCGAAACGCAATGTTGTAATCTTGCTGCCAACCCTCCAGACTGTACTCCGCCGCACGCGCCAACACGATGCGGATGTTCTAGATTCTCGACTACAGACGCCGGAAAAGGAGATGCCGCAATCAACAGGAAATACTAAAATTATGTTTCATTTGTTTCACTAACAAACACAAGCATCAGCAAAGTGATACTGTCTGTTGTTGGTAGGGCAACCAACCAACCACGAATATGTTCATCCTCCAATATATATTTCAACCAGCAGACTACTGACAAAAAAACACGATACCCGAAAAAAAACAAAAAAAAAAGTAGCAACCGCCAACATCAGCAATATATCTCTCAATGGTTCACCTACGCACCCTTGATTCTCCGAACCGCTAAGAATGTACATTTAATTTCCCACCCGGTCCCATCGACCTTATTGTCCTGTCTACACCAGAAAAAACACTACCATTTTTTCGCATACACAAACACTGTTCGATTCGAAGATGAAACTACACTTCAAAGTGACCAGGCAAAAAAGGCTACGTATACCGTCCAGAATGAACCTCAGGGAATACATCGTCTGCTATCCACGGTTTCCCCTTCTTGGCCGAAAATAAATAAGCGTCACATGCGACTACAAAATATACAATTTCGATGGACTGGTGAATTCTTCGTAAACAAAACATTCATACTTCACTACTACAAAATCCCACCAATTTGACCAGACTTGTCCCTCCCGCCCAGCCATGTTGCCGGACCATGCATGAAGCTCCGGCTGACGAGCCACCCCGATCGGCTCGCTCCATGACCTCTTCCGCTGTTGCGCTTACTGCTGCGTATCATGGTTGCGTGCGTCCATGCCGTTCGACTTGTTTCCACCCGGCCGAAACCCCATCGTTAATAGGTACTGCTGCGGACAGTCCACGACTACCCCACGTCCGTTTCCTGCCACAACAATTATTTACAGAAGCAGAATGCACGTGGCTAATACCCTGCGAGAATTTACCCCATCTATCAAACACCCCGATAGTGTGCACACGGTTGGCGGCCGTTCAGTTTCTCGCGGAATGCACACGGCCACGCCGCACGATCTTAACTCCCCCCTCAACTACATACGACGAGGATTCCCACGATTATACTCCCCATCGCAGGGTTTTGCTTTGGCTGACATACCCCAAAAACGTCCTCATATCCACGGCATCATCTCATGGGTCTCTTGCCATCGCCAACATGGCCTTCGCCGGCAATCCGTCATTGTCCGCCGGCGACGGTCACTTGCTGCTCTCGTGTCCTCTCCCACCGCACATTTGGGAGAACGTTTCGGTGCAGATGTCGCTGTAGTGGCCCGCAGCCTTGCACCAAAAGCCGCTCGCCGTCGAACCCTTTGCTTTACTGGCTCCGTCGTTGGAACTGGTGTTGCCGTTGTCTTCGCTGCCTTTCCTAGGGCGATCCCGATCCCCATGGTCCTTTCCTTCCCGTCGTAACCACACCATCCCTTTCCGACGAGGGGCATGCGAGTTTGACGAGCCTTACGACTTGCCAAAATATGAGGATTTCCTTGCAATTTTTAACCTGCATCAGAATAAGATCCCGGGTCTCGAGCTCGTACTCGGGAGCAAGCAAGACAGAAAGAAACAATGCGTACAAAGTGTTTTCATCCTCACTCATTCATGCCTTCTTCGGTTCTACACGTAGATCCTCTTTCTCATTTTCTACGGGGTCGTTCTCGTTCCCGATTTGAAAGCTGTACGGCTGCCTCATGCAAGTTCGATTCTGTTCATTGGTTTTCGTATGGCACCAATCCACTCTTGACCCCCAACATTTCGTAGGAGACGTACTGCGGCGAGACGAGGCTTCGTAACAACATTGGACTGTAAGGCTTGAGATAGAAACACCCATACCATGCATTGGCGCTCGTAAATAGAGGCCGTTACTCCCATGGGTACCAGAGGAGCACGGTTGGTCCCATCGGCCCCAACCTTGACGTATGGGTCACTATCGAAGACTGTTTCGAATCCACGTAGCTTTGCGTAGACTCGCATCTGCATCGAGAAGGTGTTGAAGGTGTCTCTCCTTTGTTGAAGACAGGTATTGCCATCTTGGGTTGGGCCACCCGCCGTTGTGATAGAGATCTCACTTGCTCTATGCCGCCGAGCGGACTTCCAGTGGGATTAGCTCCCGCAGCACCACCATGTTCCTCCTTCCTGCTCCCGGTGCCATCGTCGGAGCTATCCAATGATAGCGACACCGCATCCTTCCCTACTGTATCTACGGCAGGTAGCCTCTGCTCCCCGCCGAATGTCTGCTGCGCCTCGCTCTCTCGGCTAGGTTTAAAGAGAGTAGCCATCATCTCAAGCAGTTGAGCACAAGACCCTCCTTCGACTGCGGCTGCCGGTTGTGAACCTTGGACAGGAAGCCCCTACTCCGATACAACGGCCCTAAGATCATCGAGTGTATCACCTATGGTAAGGCTGCTTTGCGTCGGTATCATAGCTCTTTAATCTTCACCCACCCCAAGCACGGAAGTCAAGACACCCGGACAGAGTCGATCATTTGATGATTCAGGTAGGGACATCAGAAGTGCCATTGTGCGTCACCCCAGAAACACCGTCAGATGCCATGGTTCAAATAAGACATAATAGGCGAATATGCCGAACCGGCACCTAACTGTCAAGCTTAAGAGGCACAATGAATATTTTGTTGGGACACATGCTACGATAGAGGTGCACCATTTTGTTTCTGAGGCTTTTCATTTTATAGGAGCTCCATATCACACCCGAACAATGTTTTTGAGTAAACTGAAAGCGCAGCCCGATACCCATGGACTAGGCATTTAAAAAAAAACATAATATTGCCAAACAAGAATGACATTTCGACGATTTTGGGTTAAGGAGCCCCGTTATTCAGAAATAAAAAAGCCAAAAAATGCAACCTCTATCGTAGCACGCGTCTTGGTGAGAATGGATCACACTGTGTATAACTACTGGAAGAGTTCCTCCAACACGCTCGGGTATGTTGATTTCCTGCGACGTGTTGGTGGTGGCGTACATGACCGACACCCTTACCTGGAGGCCGGAGAAATGTGCGCCTTGTTGCGCTCTACGAGATACATACTACATGGTGACCAATGGCAGAAAACAACGTTGGCATCCGATAGGTCAAATAAAATGGAAATCTCGTGAAGCATCTTCGACCCAATCTTCTACTTTTTCGAATTTACATGTTTTGGTTATCACGTGTATTCTGAACCCAAACGACCTCCAACACCATCCGTGTTTTTGCTGGTTTCTTCTTCACAAACTGAAGCATTTGAAATCGGACATACCACGTCCCTCACACCAAGAGCCGCGCAAAGCCACCACGCAGGATTATTTTTTGGGAAGCGCGACACCCGCGGATATTGAAGGCAGATGTTTACATATTTTGCAGACCGGAGTTGAACTAAATATGATATTCTTTCAAAAATACCAGCTCGCGTTTGCTTGGGGCAGGAGAGGAGATCGCATTCATATCATCGTCTCGAAATTCTCGACTTTGGTCTCCTTGGCACTCCCCTCGCCAGGCTCGACTCGTCAGAAAACAGAGGACTATACACCTTCCGTTTTTTTCTACCCGGGAAAGACGCGTGCTACGATAAAGGTGTCACATTTTTGTACCTTTGTTTCTGAATGACGGGGCTACTTAGCCTCAACTCGGTGGCATGGCATTCTCGTCTTCCAATTCAATATGTTTGTATACCTAGCGCATGGATTTGTTGATCGTGTTGCACGTTTAGTTTGCTCAAATTCAGTTTGTGGGTGAAGTACAGAGCTCCTAACGTGAGGAGCCCGAAAAAAACACTGCTGCACCTCTATCGTAGCATGTGTCGAAAGTGGTGATCGCCGACAATCGGACCCAGGCATATGTCATTGGTTGAAGGAGTAATCTACTATTACGGGGGACCATAATTAATAGAACATACTGTAGACACAATAGGGCCTACTGTAGACACCAAAACCTATATACAGTACTTCGAGTATTTCCCTATTTTTACTGACAACATTTTACCCATAGTTAATAGGACCTATGATACTGTAGACACAATAGAACCTACTGTAGACACCAAAACCTACATATTTCCCTATTTATGCTATCAATTTTTGGTCCTATCTACTACGGTCCTCCTTAATAGACGAGCACTCAGTAAACGCTGGCAGTAGACTGGCCATTCTCAAGACAAGACGGGGAGGGAGAGGGGGGGG
>JAYJME010004875.1:0-10561 GCA_036873775.1 Costaria costata
GCATAGTAGGGATGCGAGGGTCTATGGTCATACGACTACGGCCGTGCATGATATGAGTACACCCCCCCCCCCCCCCCACCCCTGACCCCTATATTCTGTCTAGACGGCGCGTGCGCCACAGTCTGATTCAGATATAAACCATCCAGGGCGCTCAAGAGGTCATATACGGTATCGGAAGGTACCGCAAGTTTTAGCCAGCTAAGATTGGTGCGCTGAGCGAAGCGAACTGATCATCGATACTGGTCTTTAGAACCAGTTGCCTCGTGCCATCATTTGGTGCTATCTGTCCTACACATCTTACGTTGGACACCAACAACCACAGCTCTCCAAGGAATGCAGAAAATGGTGTCCCCTGTGGGACCATGGAAATTCTGCAACGACTGAATGACCTCGGCCGGGGACGCCTTACACTCAACCCCCGGAATAAACTCAAGATATGGGCGAACGCCTCTTGACTGTTCTTCCTGGAGTTCAGATTTTTCCTCCCTTGAGCAGACCCGTCGGTTCGGCCGCCAGATATTCATCGGCGGCGCCTGTGGGGAAAATGCGCGCACATCACGGAGGACGTGGCGTTCACGTACCTTCTCCCACGCCCAGGTCCACTCATGCGGGTGGGTGTCATCGCACGCCACACGCGCGCTCTCAACCACATTACAAAGCGCGGAGGTAAGGGTGAACTAGTTCCGACACGTGATGGTTGGAGGGAAGTGGAAGGGGTGACACGGCGGTCAACACGCTGATGTCTAGGCACGCGAACGCGGTTTGGACATAGTTTCTCCGAGCTATGCTAATACCCCCCCCCCAGTCCATCATTCGGTGCACCGACCGGCGCCCGGGTTCGGGTGGAGACGCTACGGGGGACGACTCGCTGGGCATGCAGACGCGTGGGGAGATATTCTGCAAGGGGGGCCGATGGGGTGAGTGGGGAAACAGAGTCACCCTCTAATTCTGCCGTACTGTCTACCACCGGCTCGTACCTGCGACCACGGGAGCCCCCACCATTGTCCCAACCACCATGGTTGCTCGAGGACCCACGCCCCCAGCGTCCGTATTGGTAGTAGCCGTGGCGGGGAGGGCCGCCCTGGTCGGCGGCTGCTCCGTGACCTGTCGCTTCATCGCTATAGCCCTCCCGACCCGGGTCTTGCCCCGCGTGGGGTCCGGCCACACCCCCACCGTTGCCGCGCAAGGTTGAGCGGTGACCCTGCAGCTACGCCTCCTGGAAGGCCGGGAGCACCTGGTCTGGGACCCCCGGGTTGGCCTCCCGCATCGCCAAACATGCGGCGAAGCGGCCGTTGTCGTACGTTGTCCCTGTCATACGCTGTCCCGGCAGCGACCGGAGCAGGAGCCACGAGTACAGCGAAGGAGCTACCGTCGCGGGTGGGGAAGCAACGGCGGGGAGCGTGGGGGCGGCAGCAAAGAGCGGGAGAGCAACAGCAGGGAGCGAGGGTGAAGAGGATAGGACCGGGCCGGCGCGCTCCACCTGGCACTGGTGGTTGTCGGGGTCGACCCCGCCCCGTTCAGCTCCTCCCCACCTACCATGCGGAGGCCCGCCGTCTTCCGCACTCCCCGCGAGGTATCCAGGCCCCGTTTAAGGCCAGAACAAAAGTCCCGCTCCACGAAGAACGCGCGGTTTGCCGCCTGGAGGGGGTCCTGCCTTTTGACTACCGTGAGCTTCGCCTCTTCTACCGCCGCGTCACGCTCGTGGATGGCCACCCGGTAGGACGCCTGGCGGCGTTCCAGCAGGGCGACGATTTCCGCTGCCTTCACGCGAGCCCGCACCATGACGGCGTGCTTCGCGCCTTTCCATATCGCCGCCTTTTCCATGGCGTGCCGGCGCGAGGTCGCGCCGACGATTACCTCCAGGAAGTCCTCCGGGCTGGGCTCGACCCAGCGACGGCGCTAAAGGGGTTTCCCGGGCTGAGCGCAGTCTCCGGGTCATAGGGAGGGGTGACTGCGGCCTCTGTGGCTGGGTCGGCCCCCGCTGACTCCATGGCGTCGACGGCCGCCGGTACTGCCATCACGGGGGGCGGAGGCGTCTCTTGCGGGGGGAAACGCGCCACGTTTTTTTGGGGCATCGGAATCGGAGTACTGGGCGAGCGCAGCGAAGCGGTTCCTCCACGCGCCAGAGCGGTACGTCGGGGCCAGCACAGGGGAGGACGAGGGTTGATGGGAGGGAGCACGTGTGATAGTTCATTAAAATCACGAGCGCTAGCCAATGAAGCCGCAACTTTAGAGTGCCCCGCTTGCACGGAGGCCAAATAGGCAGCAATATCGCCCTCTTCTTGCTGCAACGTGCGAGCAAATAACTCGTCCTGACTGCATGAGGTTGTGTGAGGCACGGTCTCGCGCGCGTATGGGGTGGTCGTAACTCCGCCCTGGAGGGGAACTAACGGTCCACCGGGGCCGGCAGCAGTGTCATAATGCAGTCATGCGGGGCTTCGCCCATTACGGCACGACTGTCATCGATTGACAGCCCCGCTACCATCTCGCGCAAGTTTTTAATAAATTATCACTTCACCTGGGCTCCCTCCCGCGCGGCGAAGGGTCGGTGAAAGCCGGGACCCACGGCGGCCCATTCACCCGTGGCCGTGCCGGTGTCCTCAGAGACGGTGCCCGCGGTACTGCCGGTACCGAATGCCCGGACCATGTCCGTACCCTTCCCCTTGGTGGAAGGCGGGGACGAAACGGCGGCCTCTTTCACTATAAATGCGCATAAGGGGGAGCCGGGTGCAAGAGGAAGGGAGGGGGCATGGGTGCGGGGCGACTACACCAGTTTGAGCGACGGCGGCGATAGAGGGCCAGCAGGCAACGCAGGGCGCACAAGTGGGCCAAGGTCCCCGCCTACGGAGTCCGGATCAAACCCCTCAGGACCCTCGTCCCCGGCATCGCTCACTGTCGGCGGGGAGGGCGGTTTCTGCGCACCGCTCGCGTGGGTCATGGAGGCTCACTGTATTTGCGGGAAAAATAGTTTTCGGGGGGGGGGAACTCCTTCCCGCCCCAAAAGGCCTCGGGGGTCTCTACCTCCGACAGCCGCGCTGGGGAGCGACCTATCGGTCCACTTCAGAGGCCCGGCGGCGGCACCAGTCACGGCCACACGCGCGGTCACGCCCTTGCCGCGGCCGGTCTGACGAATCCTCGGCGGAGACGTGAGAGGGGTGCCAGCCCCTTTTGCACCGCTCGCGCCGACCGTACACGTTCCACCTAATATTCCCTGGGAGGCTGTTGTGCTTGCTCGTTATCCGGGAGAGCTCGAGTGCGATTCCTGTCCTGACTATGACGGCGCCACTGTTGGGGGACCGAGACATCAATGGCTTCCTCGCTGACAGACTGAAGGGGGAGACCTACAGAGTTAACGGTTCGGAGGGAAGGTAGGCCGTGGCCCGGAATCAAAGATCAGAATAAAGGAATAAAGCTCTTCATTGTTATCCAGCGTCAGTGTGATGGAAAATGAGGCAAAACCGAGGTCTGAGAAGAAGGGGGGTCTGCTGTGCAGTCCCTTTTGCTCCAACGTACGTCTACCAACGGTACAGGGGCACGACGTCCAGGCTAAACAAGAGCACATAGTGGGTGTACTCTGTCTCCCTACCTACAGCCCCGTACTCCTCTGCTGATTGTAGACTACTCTCGAAGCTCCACTATTCGCCGTCCAACCGCACTCTCTCATATTATCGGTACACCAACTGCTCTGACGTTCAACGTCTCCTAAACGTCTAACCCTATGTCCAATCACATTCCCTTCAACTGCTCTGATATCCCCCACCACCTACTGTGTTCCTAGTAGTACGAACGCAGGGTTGCGTACTCTCCTCCTACCGCGGGTGCGTGTTGGGTTGATCGAGCCTGTGCTTCTGTTGCGCAGTCCCGCGACCCTCTCGCATACGTCTTTAGCTTGAGCCATGGTATATTGCCATCCAATAGTTTGGAAACCCAACATCACCACAGGCGTTGGAAATATAAGCCGACACGCAAGTAGAGTGCGGTTGCGGCAGGTCTGGTGGTCGCATCACTATCTCTAGCCAGAGGCTCTTCTGGCTTAAGTGGGTGGTGATGCTTTAAGTGTTCTGTGAGCAATCAGAACAACGTCGAACGTTAACATCGTGCTATGCCCCCATTGGCATCTGCAGAGGCTCGGAGTGGAACCCATAGGCGCCATCCGCGGTTTGTTAAGAATATTGGATGATTCTCCTGCAGTAGGCTGCAAAAATTGGCGCTGTCAGTCGTTAAACTGACCGAGCAGACATGCCGTGTGTCGAGGGTGATGATTGACGACTCTTGAAGAATGCCGCTTGAGGGCAATAAAGGATTAGGACGATGAACTGCGGTAAGTTCAGATGCGGTCTGATGAGAGAACGTGGTGGTGTGCAAACACACCAGTTCCTCAATCTTGATAGCCTCTTACAGCAACGTCTATGGACGGCTTGTCGCTGCAACTCGTCGACTACAAGAACTGCTCAAAGGTCATCTAATACTCATACTGCGGTGTATTTAGTTGAACCGCAACTTACGAAGCATTGACTCAATAGGCTATGTACATATTGCCTATTTCTTAACACTCCCCCTCAATGCAAGTCGCAATGCATAAACAATGAATGTCCCAGGGCGATAGAACATGACCAAAGTCCTTATCATGGCTAAAGATCACCAGAACTTGCTGGAAGCGATATAAACAATACTAAAGCACCGATCATGGCTAACAATCACAAGTACTTGTTGGAAGCAACGCTACTTCACTAGAACACTGAAAATGTATACAATACCATAAAGCTTGTGCGGTGTAACTCCCCCATTCCCGTGAACATAGCAAGTATAGACAAAAACAATCAAAACAAAGAACCCCTACGGCTTCATCGTCTGAACTTCTCAAACCCAGGCCCTGAATTCATTGATCAACTTGAGGAGGTAGCGCTGCCTTTGCTTACTGAGATGCTTGGTGCCAATGTCAGCAAGTTGGTCCTCTGTCTTCACATATTTGACGATGATTGTGCCCTCCTTGACTAATTCCTGGATGAAGAAGTACCGTAGAGCCACGTGTTTAACTCGTGAACTGTAGGTCCGATTTCCGGCGTCGTGCAGAGCCGATGTGTTGTCTATATATAGTGGCACGCTGTCGAAGCGCGTGCCTAATCCCAGTCCCTTCATCATGTTTGAGCAGAGCACCGCTTCCTTCATCGCTAGCGCTGCGGCCACGAGTTCTGCCTCCATAGTGGATTGCGCTGTCAGCCCCTGCAGCCCCACCTTAAAGGTAGTTGGAGTTACTTCACCACTCTCCCCGGCCGAACATCTTTGAATGGTCGTTGCGGCGTAGGCTTATTTAACGGCAGAGTCTGCTCCGTATGCCTCATGCGCGATATCCGGCAGGGTTTCTTGCTATAGAGACTTACCCCTCGGAGCTCAGACACCGCGGGCCCTGTGGCGATCACCGCTAGGTGAAAATAATATGAACAATTGTGAGCGTTACGCCCCGAAAACGGTTGTGATGCAGTGCCGGCACGCGTAACCGCAGGCGTCGCTTCTATACGCTAATGTCCCCGCTGTTGAAGCGACTGTGATCCAGCCAGTGGTGTTTCCAGGGACGCTCTCGCGGGTGACACCGTTTGCTCCTGTGGTTCGAGAACAACCTCCTGCGAAACTCCGTCCGTAGGCTCTCCCCCGGGCACCAACCCTTCTTGCGGTGGTCCTGCAGTTCCTCTGTCCATTGCGTCCCTCCTAGGGATCTCGCTGATCGGCTCCAAGAGTTCAGCCACCGGTGGATTGTCTGAGAGCCTGCCCACGGCAATGTGGTCAGCAGAAGCACCGAGAAGCGGTTCCGACACGGAAGTGTAATCGCGAAGATCGCGCAGAAAGTCGTCGTCTGTTATGTAGTTTTATGGTCGTTCATACCGTTGGTTGGCGGATTAATCTGCTGCGAAGTTGCTTCCAACGGTGGCACGAATAGGCGTGATGGTGTCTCGATAACGATGACGTTCCGGCTCTTCATAATGCGCCGGGTGGCCGGATTGTACACTCAATAGCTATTGCTGCTTTTGCTGTACCCAACCAGTCGTCTTTCCACCGCCTTTAGCTCAAGCGTTTTGGAGTAGGTCTCAATATGCACGAAGGCCCGGGTACCGATGACTTGAAGAAATATCAGATCCGGCTCCGTCCCGTGTAGCATTTTGTACGGAGACTGCATGCTGATTGCAGAGTGCGACACCCTGTTTCCCAGAAACGCCGCCGTGAACATCAATTATCCCCACAGAGACTTTGGCAGTCCGCTGTCGGCAAGCGTACACCGCACCATAACTGCAAGAGTCCTTTCAACGCCTTCGGACATGCGTTTTTGCTGTGGCGTGTTGGTGCTGGCGTATTCGAGCGACACCCCCGTCTGAAAGCAGTAGTCCTGAAACTGCTTGCTGATGAATTTACCTCCGTTGTCCACCCTCAACCGCTCGACGCGGAAACCGCTTGAATACCACATATTGTATGATTACGTGAAAATAACTGAGAGCGTCGTTCTTGGACTTCAGCAAATAAGTCTCTGTCCACTTGGTGTACTCGTCGGAAATATTTGCGATGTACTTGTAGCCGCCGAGGGCCTCTGGGGTTAAAGGTCCCATCAGGTCTGCGCAAACGAGTTGGAAAGGGAGTTACACCTTGTGATCGGCGGTCTTGGGATGAACCAGCTGGTGATTCTTGCCCACGGCGCACACATCGTAGTCTGGCACAGGCCCGTCAAAACTCACCCCGTTGATATCAAGGATTTTCATAAGGTTTAAGCTCTTGCGGTTCAGGTGTCCTAGTCGCCGATGCCACAGGTTGGCGTTTGCCGCAGCCTTCATTGCCAACTCCGGCCCGTTGCCACCGCCGGCGAGGTCCAGCGAGAAACAATAAAGATCGTACCCCAGCTCTTGGAGTGGACATATGTGGTTGTGTATTTCCAGCCTTGGGTTGGTCATGTCAAAGATAGACAACACACCGTTACGCGTAGCTTGCTTGAAGGAGAACAGGTTACGCCCTAGGCCAGGCAGAATCAGACACGAAAGTTGAATTAACCGTCGCACTGCTTTGTCGTCGATGACGCGACCCTAGAGCACTCTCTCAGCAGTGCCATTCAACCCCCCCCTCCGGTGGTTGAGATCTTTCGTGGCACGTCCAACACCTTGTACGCTTCCAGTCTGTCCAGAAATCCGGGAATTATGGCGTCGTCGAAATAACGTCCCGACGCGCCACTATCCATCAGCACATTTACGGTGTCGATGCTGCAGCCTGTCCGCGGCGCCGTGATTGGACCGATGGTGAGAGCCGATCTGTCTTCCTTACTGATGAAAAAACTTCGGGATTTCCATAGGTGTTCTTGACCATTCGGAATATAGGGAGTTGCCAAACGAGAGCCACAGATAGCGGAGAAAAGCCACCATCACTAGAGCACGGGTCATAGCCGTCAAACCCCCGACGATGCGCTCTCGGAATCCCAGTTGCTGGGCCGGTTCTTCCTCGACCACGAGGAGCGAGTCACTAGTCTCTTCTCCGCTGACGCCGCCGAAAGATCCGAACAGCCCGCTGGTGTCGCCTGCTTCATCCGTGGGGACGAATGGCCAAAATGCTTCCTCCTCCGTCGGCGCTTCCACTGCGGTGAACGAGATCGGGTGGTTGATGTACTGTAGTTAGCGGCATAGTTGGCGTTACCGGCGTTTGCACTGCCGGCACCATGCTGGGTGCTATGCGTAGTGGTGTTATGGAAAGAGCACCACTGATTTCTATCTCCCCCTCTCCTCGCGTCTCCTGATCCTGCGTTTCCGTGTCGAGAAAAGTGCTGTTTTCGCTGATGTTGCTGACCCCCCGGATTGGGCCCACGCCGGTGCTCCTTCTTCAGGATGGCGCAGTCCTGCGCGACGTGCCGAATCCTTTGCAGTAGTTGCACTGCACGTCATTGCTGGTGTGCCCCACCACCTGCATGGCAATGCCGCGGCCTGCGATCGGATTAGCGTTGACAGAGCGCCAAGGGTTGTCGACGTACATAGTGTGTACCATGTGCCGAATACTGTCCAGTCCGAAGTCACGCCTCTCATAGCTGGTGGTTCGTACCCTCTCGTACTCGGGCGGAAGGGCTTGGAGAAGGATGTGCTCGTACCTCTCCTCGTGTACTGTCCGTCCCATTTCCTCGAGGAGGTCACGGCATTCGTCCAGAACGAAAACGAAGTCGTCCGGATCCTGGCCGGGCTCCAGCCTGGTGTTGACGAGTTCTCGTGACACGCCCTTCAGGCCTCCTTTGTGTGGCCGTTGTACGTCTCAGTCAGAGCATTCCACGCCAGCTGACCATGCCCTGTTACATCTTCTGGCCGCTTCCCCTCGAACTTCTTGACGGTATTTTTGGCGGAGCCAGATGTGGTGAGAAGTATAACACTCGAGAGATCTTGGTTCGCCTGTAGCCATTTGTGCTCAGCGACAGCATTAAGCGTCGCGGTGTCGGTGCTTCCCAGAGTAGATGATGGCTGGGCCTTGCCTTGAAATACTTCGAATACGGTCTTGCTGTAGAGAGACTGGCAGACGCGCAGCTTGCTCTTGAATTCTTGAAACGACTCCTTGTTCCTGCCGGCAAAGACGGGGCAGTTCTTGATGACCGCCTGGGTGTTGTTGGACGCCGCGCTCTCCACGGTGATCCTTAGACGCTAAAGCGGATCTTCTCCTTCGAGGCGCGCGACGTAGTAGATAGAAGACGAACCCGAGTCTCGGTCACTGTACTGTAAAAAGCAAAACATGAAACAAATAAACGAACAGACCTGAACAGACAAATAAAACAAACAAACAAACAAACGAACAGGCAAACAACAGACAAACTCGCCCGAGTATGTGTTGGAATATATGGTAGGTACAATATAGTAGATAAAAGACGAACCCGAGTCTCGGTCGCGGTGCTGAAAAAACGAACACCTGTCCGAGTCTGTGTTGGGCCGCTGAATCGCGGAACCGAGCTGTGTCGTCGGATCCCTGAAAAAACCAAAATAAAGCTGAAGCGCTTTGTGTAAAATCAAAACAAAGCTGAGAAGCTTTGCGTCAAAATCCTCAGCTGCTGCCCCTGCTCCGGGTCCACGATGGTTCCCGATGTTACCCGATGGGCCCACCGCGCTGAAAAACAAATCGCTCAAAAACCTATTAAGAATATTCGATGATACTCCTGCATGCAGTAGGCTGCAAAGGTTGGCGCTGTCAGTCGTTAAACTGACCAAGCAGACATGCTGTGTGCCGAGGATGCGAATAATTGATGACTCTTGGAGAAGAACGCTTGAAGGGCAATAAAGGCTTCGAACGATGAACTGTGGTAAGTTCAGATGCGGTTCGACTAGTGAACGTGGTGGGTGTGCAAACACTCCATTTCCCCAATCGTGATGGCCTGTTACAGCAACGTCTATCGACGGCTTGTCGCTGCAACTCGTCGACTACAAGAACTGCTAAACGGCCATCTAAATATCCCGTTACTCGTAATGCGATGTAATTAGTTGAACCGCAACTTACGAAGCATTGACTCAACAGGCTACGTGTATATTGCCTATTTCTATACAGACTGATCCCCAGGAACAGTGGGAGCGGGTGACATAGGCCGTTGCTTTATTAAGGGCTTTTGGCTGGCGCTAGAGGCGGAACTGTACCCTGACCAACCACAGGCCTTCAAAAAAGTAAAAAATAGTCAGGTGCTTCCGTAGAAAGACGTATCTGTTTTTCTAGTTTTTGTTCTGGACGAACCGATTCTGGGTACTCCAAGGCATGTCTGTAGAAAGTTTCGCGCAAATATTCGAAGAACTGATTGAGTAGGATCAATATCAAGTAATATATAACGCTAAAAGCTGGTCCTATACTGAAACTAAGTAATTAAGAGGTAACGCCTATTTAGTGCACTTTTACCGCACAAAAGTCCAAATGTCCACGCTGTTCATTGTGGATAGACCCTGACGTTTGGCGCACGTGTTTTGTGCGCCCTACCCAAGCCTTTCACGCATGGGTTTTCTTTCATTCGTTTTTTATTTTTTTTCGCCGGAAATCTAATTACCCCAAAAAATTCAAACAAACAATATCTTCTGGCGAAAAACCAAAACAAAACTCATTCGTTAAAGGCTCGGATAGGGCGCATGAAACGTGTGTGTGCTAAATTTCAGGGTCTATCTCCAGAAAACGGCGTGGACATTGGCTACTGAATAATTTTTGGGCGGTATGCTTGAACCAGCCTGTACCCCGAGCACGAACCAAAATGCACACGCAAGGGGGAAACAGGATAAGACTAAGTAGTGAGAAAAAAAGAAAGAAGAAAGAAGAAAGAAGAAAGAAAGCCAGACAGAAAACTAAGAAAGTGGCGGAAAATCAAAGCACGAAAAATATCACATTCGAGGTAGCCGCAGCAGTTGGTGGTATGATTACTGTACTGCAGCAGTATTATTAGCATAGGCAGGCAGGTTCTACCTACTAGTCGGCCTGGTACCTTGCAACCCTGCCTGGCATCTCCTTCCTGCTTTCGTCTACCGCGGTTCCCCTTCTACTCTTATTTCTGCTGCGCCTCCTGCCCTCACTCCCCTGGACGGCTTTCCATCTA
>JAYJME010004876.1:0-10558 GCA_036873775.1 Costaria costata
CTACGGTGTGTAGAGGGGGCACTCTTGGGCCCAAACATTTCTGATTGACGGGGCTTCTCAACCGAAGAACTAGCCAGTGTACTCCAATCTTGTTATTTTGTGTTTCGCCATTTTATTATTTTATTGCTTGGTCCCATTCGCGTAGGATTGCTCACCGGGACAGGGCTGTACTCATTTTATCAAATTCGTGTTTTTTTTAGGGTGAGATACGGAGCTAAGGCTTTATTTATGCAGTACAGACACCCAACTCTACTACCGTACACGACGGTGCGCATACAACACACCCTTCTTCGGAAGGAATTTCAATGCCGATTTCCTCCAAAAGCAGCCTTAACCCTTTTACTACCCCAAAAATTATCCCACACTGTTTCCAAGTATTTTTGTCCCCAAAAACCGTTTCCGGCTCTAAAAGGGTTAAGGGGGGGGGCACAAACAACGAAAAGGGTGGCTTTGGGGAAGATTTTCTCGTCGAGGCATGTTCCATAGACGCGTCGCTCAGCGTTTTAAAACCGTACCGGGTCGTCGAGTCAAATCGGTACTGAAATTCATACGAGGGGTGTGGTTATACAGTATGTATATGTACACCGTCGAATACGGTAGAGCTACGAGTTGGCTGGACTTCCACGGCCGGCTAGTAGTTGGGCGGCGAATGTGCACCAACCAACCGACTCACTTCTGCCTCCAATTGGGCGGCGAATGTACGCCAACCGACTGACTCACTTCTGCCTCCAATTACATAATAATACAGTTCAAGCCGCAAAAAAACGCCAGTCAAATATGATACAATAGACGCCGAAACTCCGCGTGTTACCCGCACGCAACTATTTGACGGGGGGACGTAGCTATGAGGACCCACGATAGCCACAAAAATATGTATCTTAAAGTATTGTTACTAAGTATGTTTGGTCCTGATTGCAATGGTTGATACCCCCCGTAAATACCTGCAGGTGCCTAGCCAATTACTTAATAACTACCAGGTATTAATAGTCGGCGACTTTTTGTCAGCCAACTCACGGCACTACCCTCTACCGTGACATGACGCGGGCGCAATCGCTGTGGACGTCGGACGCTTGATTGACCCCCAACTCCATGGCTCTTGAACGATAGAAACGGACGTGTGCCGATCTCTTTTCGGGGGGGCGTCTTCAACTGAAACTGCCGTTCGCCATCGCTAAAATCCAAATATGGCGAGCAACCCCCCCCCCCTCCCCGCTCCCACCTGGTCGCTCACGAGTTATATTGCTTGATGAGATGATGGAGAAGACATGCACTCGTTCTGGCACCAAAACCCGACCTCAGGCCTCATGAGAGAAAAAGAGGTCGGCGGCAGTTTCCATTGCAACCCTTTCCAATCCTTCCCAATAAGTAACATGGAAACCCCTCTATCCGGTTACCCAATATAGGGCATGTTTGCTCTGTGATTTGTTTATACAGACAACAGTTTACCGTACCACCAACCCCCACCCCCAACCAAATATGTGAGGAGACGGCCAGTCAAGGGGAAACGTGCATCGGTCAAGGGCGCAAAACCGTGCGTTCCACACTATAGTGACATCTAGTAGTTTGCCGTCAGTCACGTCAAGGTAAACTATTGGAAAATGCCGTCCGTCAACGGGTGAAAGTGCCGCCTCCTGACATATTTTCCCCCACCCCCACCCTCGGCGGGCGTAAATCGCTGTGAACATCGCACGCTTAAATTTTGCGCGCGTGTATAGACCATCGCAAGCGAAGCTTGCAGGGAGTTGGAGCTGGCGGTGACGGAAAAGCGTCTGGCGCTGGAAAGCGAGCTGGCGGAGGTGCGCGAGGAGAGCAGGAAGGCGGCGGAGGCGATGCGACAGGCGGTCGCGAGAAAGGCGGAGCTCTCAGACCTGGAGGTGAAAACAATGGCACCAAAAGAAGGCTTTCGCTTTTGCTCTGGGGGGGGGGGTTAGTTAGTTGGCTGGCTAAACCCTCCGCTGACTAAAGTTGCTGTGTTTTGTTCCGTCGGTAACGTGACGACCCTCGGTGCGATCGCTTGCCGTCAGTCCCCTGGTTGGTGACTGTTCAACGTGTTTCTTTTTTTCTGGAGTGTTATCGAAACCCAGGAACGACTTGCTGTCTGTGGCTCGATCTGGTTGGCTTCACTAAAGTAGCCGGCTTGTTGGCTGCCACTTATTTACGCCCCTGACTAAGCTCATGCTCTATGTATCCCGATTTTTTTCGGTAACAGTGGCCAGCCGACCATCGAGACTCAACAAACAGCACTATCAATAGGTCGTTTGACAATGCTCTTCAGGCTTGTCTACCAGGATCATCAACAATTCGTTATTACTGTTTGCGGTTGCCGTACACATTGCCACGCCGTACCTGTAGGCAGTCCGCACAGTAGTAGTCGAGGCCCCCCCTCCTTGAGCTTAGGGCTGCAGTGCTAAAACTGCTGTCCGTCTCAACCATGGATACTATTTCAGGGAGCCATAGTAGTCAAAACACACGATGGGCCCAAAAGTCTTGTATCCCCTACAACTCCCAACCATATTTGGGTCTGATTACTATCATACGTTCCTCCGTAATAGTATATATCTCCCGTTCGCTGGCCTTGCGTGGCAGGCGTTCTGCCCTCGGGGACAGGCCGCCACTCGCGCGGACCTCCTGGACTTGGAAGGACGGGTTGGCAGGAAGACGGATAAAGACACCATGGCGGCCAGTTTGTCCACGAAGGTGTGTGTGTGTGGGGGGGGGGGGGGTCAATCAACCACGGTGACGCGGGTACGCTAACTCCTTTTAGTACTGCACTTGTTCAGAAACATATACCTAACTCTACATTTGCAAGTAGTTGGTGTTCCAAAACGGAGGTGCAGTCCTAAAGGGGGACCCAGATATAGCTACGGTACAAACAACAATGACACTTGTGGTAATATCAACCGCCCTCTTATCTATATGGTGTGAGCGCGCCGCATATAGAAGTAGGTATCATGCAGGGCGCGTGTCGTCGTCGTGTGCGCCTCCTGGCGTTGGAGTTCGGCCGCACTCCATCCATGATATCCCCTACCAGCCGCCCGGGTTACATGCATCGTATATGTATGGCCGAAGCTGTAATCGTCACTTATTGTTCGCCGCTTTTCCCCCTCGGAAGATACCACTGCAAAATTGAGTCCACTCCACGTAATTCCAAGTAGTATTTGTCCCCAAAATGTCATGGATGCAGTTCTAAAGAGGTTAAGCAGGCTTGCGCGTGGCATGTAATGGTTGCGATCAAGCAAGGTCGTGGTCCGATCACGGTAGGATAATTTGTCAGATGAGGTATAGTATGGCATCGGAATGAATACGCACGGCAGGGCAGAGCGGCGGATTTCATGGCGGGGTCTTTCGCTCTGCTTTTCCTGTACATCGACCGACCCTTCGGATTCAATTTCAACCTCAACTGTTAAATGTCTGCCTGGTTGGCAAAAACCCGATGTGCTCCATGTCGGCATTGTAAGGATGCGAGTTCTCCGTCCCGGCATTGTAGGGATGCGAGGGTATATGGCCATACGGCTACGGCAATGCATGATATGAGTACACCCCCCACCCCCGGTTCGCCGAACACCTCACGGCGCCTCGCGCGTGGTGCAAGCAATGCCTGCCTGGTCGTTGAAAACCCGACGTGCTCCGTCCCGGCATTGCGGGGATGCGAGGGTCTATGGGCTTTAAGACTTAGGCAATGCATGACAACGAGTACACCTTCCCCCGTCTGGTCCCGTCCCGGCATTGTAGGGATGCGATGGTCGATGGTCTTCAGACTACGGCCATACATGACAACGAGTACACACACCCTCCCCCGCCCATCCCCCCACCCCTCCCGAAACACGCGCGGTGCGTCGACAGGTGTCCTGGCCGGACTTTGAGCGACTCTTGCGCGAGAAGGCGGACGCATCCGCGCTCAACGAGCTGAACGCGACGTGCGCCACCGCGGCGACCCTGGAGCGAATCGAGCTTGGTCTGGCGAGGACCGTAGGAATGGAAGAGGTACTACTACGGGAGACCGCAGTATTGAGAACCCACTTTTGGACCCAAAAAGCCATATATGCCCCTATCTTTGCGCACGATGTTAGAAAATGATCAATATGTTCCACACGCCGGACAGATCATGATCTAGATCATGGAACTAGATAATCTAAACCCTAAACCTGCCGATAGGAGACGTTGTGCAGGATCTGTACAGTACGGATCCAACCCAGAAAAACATGCCCTGGATCATGAAGATTATACGGGTCCCACCCGGCAACATGAGCTAGCCAGATCCTACAGGTCAGGAATCTGCCTGCCCTGAAAGATCTAGATGATGAAGTGGAAAATCGATGATCTGTCCGACGCGCGCTATGTTCCCCCGTAATACTGCTGTTTTGGTGCTTGGAGCATTGGGCTGTGGTGGTTGTGCCTTGCGTTGCTTCTTTTGCGCACAGGCCTTTAGTTCCGTGTCTCGTTTTTTTTTTTTTTAATTCCAAACCTTTTTATGTGCGGAGGTGGGTTTTGTTTTTTGTGGTCTGTGTTGTGGTGCATAGTCCGTATGATATTGCTTTTTGCTCACATTGTGGGATTTTGCTTTCTTGATGTATGCTCGTTCAAAGTGTTTTCGTTGGCTGCCTGGCTTACCTACGTAGAGTGTAAGGAGGTACCACGTGCTTGCTCTCACTGGTCTCCTTATGTGGATTGTGTTCCTGCTCTTTCAGCTTCTTGCTTTCCCTTCTGTAAAATGTACCAGGGTATTTATTTCTTGCTCAAGAGCCTCATAAAGATTTAACCAGCGCCACCGCGCATCATCTTTTTGTTTCGCATAGCGAAAATGAAAGTGTTCAGCCGTGACTCGAAAACTGAGTCCAGGGCCCCAAACGTGTTATGATACAAAACTATCGACCACGCGTGTAAGGAAGCCCAAATTGTTCTTCGCTAGGGGCTACGTATAAAATGCGGGGATTATGGTACGTATGACAACGAAACCTTGGGATCGGCGGCGGTCGCAAGTACAATATGCTTCCACCTCGCCTTCACCTTCGGAAAACCTAGTCATAATTATGTGACAGCCGAAACATCAGCAACACTCATGAACGGCCACCTGGGGTGCGGTTTGGAAACCCTCTGTCGGACAATGACCCGCCGGTTGCAGAGCGAGAGAAGACGGTACGGCGGCAGCACAAACAAAATGCTGCGTTCAAGCTCTGCGTCTCCGCAGCTACTCCAACTTATTGATCGCACCGGCTGATTGTACCCCACATCGCGTGGGCCCATTGATCGCAATCGCTCGTGTGGGGCCAGGTCCGAGCGTTCGTGGAGTCGCAGATAGGAGACATGCAAGCCATGTCCCCCGCTTTGGCGCGCCTGCTTGCTGCGCGAGCGAAGGAAGAGAGTGAAGCGGCCGAGAGGGGTCCCGGTGAGATGGCGCACGCCCATATGGGCATTTACCCTTTTGGCACCGAGATATAGCGACGTTTTAAAGCGACAAATGCGATCGTAGTAACTTACGGGAAACGCGTGGTGCAATGCAAGTTATTATCGTACTGCATGCGTGTCGTGCATCTCCTTTCGTTGACCTCCGGGCACTCCCGCCGTACAAACAAAACAGCCTGTTGTATTTTTTGCGTGCTTCCGCGATGAAAGTGTTTGCATCGATACGATAGAACATATTAGAGTGACAAAGAATTTTGCCCGAGTGACGGCTCAAAAATCTGCAACATCTGGCGCCACCTGAAACCGTCGTCAAATCAAGTTACAACCACGTGTTGGGTGAAACGAGCTGGCAGCCGAGCGTTTTATGTCTTGTTGCCGCTCCCAGTTTATTAAAACCTCCGCGTCAAAAACATCTGGAAACACAAAATGGGACATTTTTTCAATAATAAACACAAGGCTTGCGGGTACAGGGAGCAAATTGGTCTACGTACAATATTGCAGGAAATAGCAATGGTTTAGTGCATCATTAGGGCGGGGCTTCGCCGTAGAATTCTGTTGGACTCGCCTCACCGGGTTGGGCGGAATGTGGAGGGGTTTGAGGAGATGTCTCCACCTCGGACCAGGCGTGGATTGAAATTTGTCATACGTGGTGTTGACGATTTGTTGCTGAAGCTATAGACCAATACAAGAAATACATAGTAATCGAGAACCCAAGAACAAGACAAGGAGCAAAAACGCAGAAGAGGCTCTTCCGTACTACACAGAACAACCCGAGCTAGCTTCTACAGTAGAATGAGAGCTTTAGCAAACGAATCCAGCCGTCATTGCTCCACCCGGTGCAGTCATCATACGGGCAGATGAGTAACCATCCCGGCGTCGCCCTCCTCCGCTCCCCTGCTCCCATAATGTCGGTAACGAAAGCCTCTTCAGTGACGCGGGCAGAGCTTCCGGGCCTCGTCCAGAGCTCCCTCCGCGTGCTCAGAGAAGGGGGTACCGACGGCTTGTCCCCGCGTGCGCACGCCGCACAGGTCCAGGCAGCGATTTCAGCGGGGCGAGAGGTACTCCAAATATGACGTTTCTTGATATTTACTTTTATGTTTTCGTTCTTGGTTTGAGTCTTTAGTGGCGTACACGTTTCGCTCGATCGTAAGCTTCGATGCTGTTGTCCTCTTTTATCCGCCGTTTTCGCTAGAGTTGTACTGTGTGTCTTCGTGCTATTGGCTTGCGTCGTTTCAAAGTTACGGTCTGGAAACGCTCGTTGTCCTTCTCTAGGCAAAAGTTACTGATACAAGATATGGGACAACCTCCTAGCACGTGGAGTTGGCGGTACTGAGGATGTCCGCTGTGTAGGAGAGGGTCGAAAAAAGTCGACATCGTCGAGCTCATCGCATTTCACACGACCGACGAAGCCCACAAGAGTAAACACTAAACCACGGAAACAAAACGGTGCGGTCCACCTTTACTGCCGCTTTCATTCCATGTGTCGGGGCAAAGCTGGCTGGTGGTCCATACCTCGGAACACTCCGTCCTGGCAACACACGGACGGCGTGTTTTTATCGGCCCTAATTTACCGGGAGGCGTGGTACACACACGGAAGTTCTTCTGTCACGTGCGTGTTGATGTCATCTCTTTTTTTTTTCTTAAGTCACCAATACCTTCATGTTGTTTCGATCGTTCTTCGCTTGGACTTTTGGTCTGTTTGCAGAGCACCCTTCGAACGGTAAGTTCGCAGCTGGCGCACGCTCGAGGGGCTCAACAAGAGGAGCTGCTGACACAGGTAAACTGCACAACTACACGTCAATACCGCAACTGAGAACAACAAGAATGACCCGAGCGAGGGGTAGAAATCGCCGTGCTCGTTGGCACCGGCACAAGCGAAGTAGAAGCCAGCCAAACAGGGCAGGGTAAATATATGCGACAGTAACGTACCGAGAAAGGAAGACGGGGAGAGGAGCAGGGGCAACGGGTGGGAAGAGGAGAGCAAGCGGTTTTTGCAGTGGAGAATGTAGAAGGAGTCACTATTTTGTAAACCGCGGCCAAGCGTGACGTGTTTTGAAGGGGTCTGGCGTGGGAAATGATCGTCCTTTCCTAACTTGATTTCGGTAATCGTATGTCTCACCTTGCCGGCTTGTCGGTCGGGCATTGCACGTTTCAGTGCACACTGTACTTTCTGTTGTTATGCCAGCACCGCAGAATCGCGCGCGGTGTGTGTCAGCGGCATTGTGCGCCCTACCGTTTATGGTATGCGTGCAGTGCCACCCTTTGCTCTCTCGAGAGCGCCACCTCGCGGGGCGGCAGCGACCGTGCGAAGCGTCGCGACCACGACTGAGTTTTTACGCCGTTTCGTTTCTCTCTCCCGCTGTCTCGCGGCGTACATAGGGCTTACGGGTCGCCCCTCTGAGTGTTTCTGGCTTTTCAACATCGGAGACCTTGGTGGCGTCCCTTACGCGAGGCAGCGGACGCCATCCATCACCGACGATTCCATCGTGTCCCTCCTGTCGCCACATGTTCCTGTGACGTCAATGACCTCGTAGGGACGCAATACCACCCAACCACCCAAGTCCCCCGTCGTACCAGCCATCCCCCTATGACGCATGCTACGGCAGGAGTAGCACCTAATATTTTATGAGGCACCTCACTTGAGGAGCTCTTTACCTCGCCCGGAAAAAAAAAGCAAAAAATGTCCAGGAAAAATATGCCGCTTAACCCTTTTTTACTACCGCGAAAAAAGTATCCCACACTATTCGCAAGTCGTTTTGTCCCCAAAAACCGTTTCCGGCTCTAAAGGGGTTAATCCGATGAACAATTCGCGTGCTTTATACGTTGGTGACGAATAATATACGTCGTAAAAACACTATTATAAAATGGGATTCCAACGATACTGGGTAGTTTTTTTTCCCGTTCAGGAACACCCCGTCAGACAGAAGATACGTCACAAAAACACAAAACAACACTATCGTAGCACGCGTCCTATTTCTAGAACTTTCCTAGAACTTTTCTATAATTATCTCTCTCTCTCTTTTTCTCTCACACACATGCACCGCGCTGTCTGTGCGAAAAACTACGCAACCGCCCCATCCCACCCGCTTAGCCAAAGCCGCCGCGCGCTGACGAATACAGCAGGTGCTGCCGCTCGCTGCGCACAAAGGCCTCGAAGTTCACCGATAATAGAAAGGTCTGTTTCATGTTTTCTTGTTGCCGAAAAAATAAAACAGGAAAAGCGGTTTCGCCTGGAGTTGGAAGAAAGCGTCGGACGTGTGCGCGGCAGAGTGGACGGGCTGGGAAAAGGACTGGAGCAGACCAAGGGAGAACTCGTGTCACTTCTCAACTCGAAGGTTGGGATCAGTGTGTTGTTGTTGCTGTTGTTGTTGATAGTGTTGTTGATATCGTTGTTGTTGTTGTTATTGTTGTTGTTGTTGTTGTTGTTGTTGTTGTTGTTGTTGTTGTTGTTGTTGTTGTTGTTGTTGTTGTTGTTGTTGTTGATAGTGTTGGTGTTGTTGTTTTTGTTGTTGTTGTTCTTGTTGTTGTTGTTGTTGATAGTGTTGGTGTTGTTGTTGTTGCTGGTGGTGTTGTTGCCGTCATTGTCGTTGTTGTTGTCGTTGTGGTTTATTTTGATTATTTCCGCCTGCCCACCGGACTCGGTCCAGTTACGGCCCACCTTTCCCGTTGGGGTGTTGGTGTTTTTCACGACCAGGGGTGATGCACCAGGTACCAGGCTTACCGTACAACACGTAAAACATCACACACCCTGGACTGGGATGTTTTTCTGAGCCGATTTTCTCGAAACCAAGGGGGCCACACACAACGAAAATGGTGGTTTGGGAAAATATCTCTGCGTCGAGAAATTTCCGTGGAACCATCGCTCGGCATTTTCACGCTCCACGATGTCGAGGAAATCAGCTCGGAACAGGTCCGAGAGGGTGCGACATCATGCGTGTTATGCAGTATGTGAAGCCCTACTCTCGTAGGGGTTTCAAGTGTAGTCTAGTCGTAGCGTTGACAAACTACCAGGGGCGGCAGGTTTTTGTTCCGTGTCCTGTAGCCAAGGAGAGAGCCCTCCACAGTTACGTGGGGAACCGAGACAAGAGTGGCCTCGGGAAAGGGCTGCCCTTCGTTTTGGTTTTTTCTTTGTTGTTCTGTGTGCTGCAGCACCGCCTGGCGAAGGCGCGGAGGGTAGGGGTCGGGTAGATGGAGTTCCGCCTGGGGGCGATTAACTTGGAGGCCTTGCCTGTTCTGCAGCCTGTCGTCGTGAGCATCGTTTTTGACGGTCTTCGGTCAGTGGTCGGCTTGTTCCTTCGTGCTTCCCCTGTTTATCAAGTTGTGATTTTTGTGTTCCTCTGCAGAACATAGTTAGTACTCCAAATGAACGTTGGTTGGTAAAAACCTGGCGTGATTATATTGTGCTGCAGCTGCTGAATGCTCTCGTCGCTCGCTGGAACTTCTCCGTTTCCGGCCAGAAAGTCCGAGCTTCCTGCAACACCCATGTTCCATATTGCGACATAAACTGATCACCACATCCGTTACACCTTCCGCGTTATCCTTTCCACCTATCACACCCGGGGATATACCCAGGCTTTCCCCCCCGATGACCACAGACAAATTTCGGGTGGCGTTTATTTGTGTGCTATGCATGCCATCGACCGGCTTCAGGCCTTGCAAAAAGTCGGCTATCTGAGCGTGCTGGCATGACACACCCATATTTCATATTCCCCGGCATTCTTTTGGGGGGCGTTTCTTTGTTGTACATTAGGCCTTTTCATTACACCTTCTATGAGAACGCAACGGCCAAACCTCCCGCGGCTCTCCGTACCAATACAGGCGTACAAAGCTGACGTCTCCCTGGCGCTTCAGGGGAAGGCCGACAGCAAGGGCCTAGAAAGCGTCACCGCGCTCGTGCGATCCAAGGTAACGATAGGGGTGGCAAACCAATTGTTTTAGAGACCTCGCTCTGTTATATTTTACCCCAACAACCAACCTCGAGCTAAAATGGTCGGCGTAAAGCCCGATACACAATCCCATGGCCTAGGCATCTAAAAGAAAAGTATTACCCAAACGTGTTGGGTCGCTCCTCAGTTGTTCCTCGTTCTCCTTGTTGGGGGGGGGGGGGGGGGGGGGGGGGGGGGGGGGGGGGGGGGGGGGGGGGGGGGGGGGGGGG
>JAYJME010004877.1:0-10556 GCA_036873775.1 Costaria costata
CCCCCCCCCCCCCCCCTGTGGTGATAGATACGCCAGTATTGACACGAATCTGTTGCTAGTTCGGTCAACTCCACAGTCGGAGTCATCTCCAAACCCTTACACCAAAAAACGTTTGAGAGGTTCAACAAATTAGAATACGACAGCACGCTTAATGTGAAGGCTACTACCACGAAGGTGTACTTTCGAAACCATCGTGGCTTTGGTAAATACAGCACCAGCACATCAAGGGGCTCGATCCATGCTACGATGGTTGAGGTGTTGTTCCATGATGTTTTTTCTGAGTCTTCTCCACTTTAGGAGCTCCATTCCACACCCGAAAACGTTTTTGAGTAAAGTGGAAGGGCAGCCCGATGAACAAGCCCGTGGACTAGGTATTTGAAACATCATGACATTGTTGCTAAGCAAGAACGACATTCGGGCGCTTTTGGGTTTAGGAGCCCCGTTATTCAGAAACAAAAAAGCCAAAAAGTGCGACCTCTATCGTAGCACGCGTCGCTCGTTAACTACAGCACCAGCACGTCAATGGGGCCCGTTTGGGTTGCCCAATCGAAGGGCGGCGGGATGCTCCCTATATATCCTCTTTACGGCAGGGGGGAGGGGTCAGTTTTCAGGTCCTCTGCTTGTTTTCAACCGCTCAGGGCCGCTCCCCTAAGAGGGACTACCGCCGTCTTTCTTTGCGCAGTCGCCAGCTTTTCATGCTTACTTGGTTGCATGTGATGATAGGGTTTACGCTACGCTAGCTAAATATGTTAACCTTTATATTTGCGTGATGAAGTACAGAGTCCACTCGTCCGCGTCACCCAAACGCGGTAGTATAAACCGGTCGGGTGCGTCTCCCCTCCTGTAGCACCAGTCCTATATATATATATATATATATCGCCTCCCACCTGCCACGAGGTACAGTCCAGGCGACAAAGCTATTGGTTACCAGTAGTACCCCGTCGTGTCCCCCAGAAAGAACGCGGCCTCTAGGCTAGTCGAGTTTATGACCCATGCTACGATGATAGAGGTGTTGTTCCATGATGTTGTTTCTGGGGCTGTTCACTTTACGAGTTCCATATCACACCCGAAAACTGATTTTCAGTAAAGTAGAAGGGAAGTCCGACGAGCGAGCCCATGGACTAAGCTCTTAAAACAAAATCCTACTGCTAAACAAAAAAGGACATGGCATTCCGACCATTTTCGGTTATGGAGCTCCATTATTCAGAAACAAAAAAAATGCCAAAAATAATAATATGCAACCTCTATCGTAGCACGCGTCTTTGTGTTAATATATGTTCCGGTTGCGGGCGAATAATATCCGCGTAAAGCGTCGGCTCGGATGTGCCGCCCCAACTTGTTGCAGAGTGCCCCTTTTCCGACCTCCCGGTAGATTGTTTGAAGGCGACACTGGTATCGAGGTAACACTTTTTGGCTTTTTCTTGTTTCTGGGTGACGGAGCTCCTTAACCCAAAATGGTTAGGGTGTCCTTCTTGTTTTGCGATATTATTATTTTAACACCCATGTCATGGGTGTTTTAATCGGTTTGCAACTTTTGTTTGACTCAAAACCAGTATGTGGTTGAAGTTCAGAAGCTCCTAAAGTGAGGAGCCTCAGAAAAAAACCGGCGCACCTCTGTCGTGTTGCACGCCTCGCAGTGTTTGTTTTCCCTGTCCGTCTCCCCTGTTCGCGATCTCCGGGGGAGACCTTGTTGCAGCGTTCCAGTTGCGTCCAGGCCGTAGAACGTGTATCCTGTTGTTGTCGACAAGGAATTCGACGCCCCTTGGACGTCGTAGGCACCTTTGGGGCGTACCCGGTGGGGGCAGTAAGCAGCACGCTTGTTGTGGCATTCACACATTGAATGATGAACCGGACAGAACTCAACCACAGGTAGGTTCCGTTTGTAAAGGCAGCCCTTTCTCCACCCCCCCCGCACCCCATGACGTTTTTTGTCACCGTGCGAGAAAGATGAAGGATACGCTCAACCGAGTTTGAGGTATTTGGGTTTGTTTTCTTGTACCTGCAGCGGTGACTCGTGATGGTTTATCTCGGGGTATAGCGTAACTTCTCTGCTTATAGCCGTTCACACAATAATAAAAACAGGACTTAAAAATGGTCCGTCATACAGAGGCACCGAATTGGTCTGTTTGTTTGCGTATTATGCTGCTACAGTAGGATGTCCCGATAAACTCCAGAGATCGAGTGTGGAAGCCGAAACCGACCGTCGCCGCAATAATTTTTGTTTTTTTCAAGTAAGAGGGATGAGCGGCGTCAACAAAGTTGCGAGCAACGGCGCAATCAACAACGGCTTGCCCAATGCATGCTCACTGTAGGTTCTAGGGTGGGCGGAGTCCCGTTTATGTCGACAGGATATCGGCGCGTGCGTGCAGCATGCGAAACCGACGCAACGCTTGTGAACATCTGTCTGTACTATAGGGCTTTACTCCAACACGGCAGGTATTAACGGTACCACCAACAAACCTACCTCGCTTACGTGGCTTTTCACTCCGCACGACACATGCTACCATAGGGGTGCTGGCGAACCACATTTTGTCTAGGCTTAGGTTCACAACGAACTACTATTTTGCAAAAACAAAAGATTGGAATGTCGACGATTTTGGGTTAAGGAGCACCCGTCGTTCAGAAATTATTTTATCCACAAAGTGCTACCTCTGTCGTATAATAGCAGGCGTCGTCACCCTCGAAACAGGCAGTGGCTGTGAAAAACAACGGTAATCCATTTTTCACCGATACGTTTCTCTGCCATGAGAGAGTCTTTCAACGATAGCCCCCCCCCAACTTTTCGTTAACGGAATGGCCGTTTCTTATACCAGCTCCCGGCCGCATCTCCTGAAATCCGGTGCCTCTCGTGCCACCCCGACGTCATCCTTTGAAAATCCTTTGCAAGCTAGAAAACATATACATATTTTTAATCACTCCTCTTCGTGTCGAGCAGCCTTGAAACGTTCGTTAAAGAAAAATCGCTGGTTTCTGGGGGGGGCTATCGTAGAAGCAGTCGAGATACATGCTACGATAGAGGTGCACCGGTTGCTTTCGGAGGCTCCTCACTTTAGGAGGAGCTCTGTGCTTCACCTCCAAACTGAGTTTGAGCAAACCAAAAGTGCAACCCGATAAAAAAAAAAACTTGTCCTTAGGTGTACAAAATAGTAGTTTCATGCAAAAAAAAAAGAATGAGACACCCCTGACGAATTTGGGTTAAGGCAGCCCCGTTATTCAGAAACAAAAAACGCCAAAAAGACCCCATCCTACAATAGAGGTGCACCACCTTGTTTCTGGGGCTCTTCACTGTAGGAGCTCCCTGTACTACGCCCGTAAACTGTTTTTGAGGAAACTGGAAGGGCAGCCCAATGAACAAACCCATAGAGGCGCGTTCTACGATAGAGGTAGCACTCTTCGGCCTTTTTTGTTTCTGAATGACGGAGCTCCTTAACCCAAAATCGTCAGGGGTGTCATTTTTCTTTGCGATGTAAATGTTTTGTATACTTAGGTCATCATAGGTTGTTTCATCGGGTTTCACTTTTGGTTGACTCGAAACCAGTTTGTGGGTGAACTACAGAGCTCCTTAATTGAGAAGACTCGGAAAAAAACAGGTGTACACCTCTACCGTGGCGCGCCTCTAGACTGGCATACAAAATAATCATATTGCTAAACAAGAATGACATTGCGACGATTTTGGGTTAAGGACCGCCGTCATTCCGCGAAACAAGTGCAACCTCTATCGTAGCACGCTTCCCGATCGCGTTTACTAGGTCAATCCGACGAGTGACTCAATACGTTTCTCAAAATTGATCTTTTTCTTTTTTTTCCTGTTTTGTTTGTGCGCAAAATACCCTGCGGGACTGTCGCAGTTAAGAAACGCCTACCTATTACGGGGGACCATAGCAAATAGCACCAAATATTGTCAGCAAAAGAAGGGAAATATATTGGTTTTGGTGTCCACAGTAGGTCCTATTGTGTCTACAGTAGGTCCTACTAACTATGCACCATATATTGTTAGCAACAACAACATGGGAATATATAGGTTATGGTGTCTACAGTAGATCCTATTGTGTCTAGAGTAGGTCCTATTAACTATGGTCCCCCGAAAAAGTATTTTGACTAAGGCTCGCGGCTTATTGCGATCTCAACGTTGAGCGTCGGCTCTCAAAGGTTGTTTGCATACCTGGTAGGATTTAGATTGGAGTTCCTCGGTGAGCCCAGATGTTTATAGCTGTAATTGTTTTTTGATAAAAAAAAAACTCAGACACAAACTCCCCAAATTATTAACACAGATCGCGTACTAAAAACAATAACCTCAACGTGGTGCATGTCGCGAAATGAAATAAAATGAAAACAACGTCCTAAATGCCGCAAGATTGTGCACACCAAACGCTGGCTAGTCAATCTTCCAAACCTACAGTAAACGCACTAGCCCCTCATGCGTTGCACCAGTCGTTCAGGGGGTGTTGGTTGTTATGTGGGTCTCCAAGTTCGCCAAACAACTGGCGGAGGTATCTTACACCCCAAGGAATGGTCTCTGCGTACTAGGTCTTCTGCTTTGGTCATATGGCAAACCGTGGAGCGCTTTAGAGCCACACTTGCGTTTACTGGGGACAAGTAGCTAAGGGTTCAACATCCACAAGTAAGTACGTGATACTCATGTCGAAACGTTCGCCGCCGGATAGTATCTCCTATCGTACTCACCGGTGGAACGGTGGAAGAAGGGTCAAATAAATGTTTAAACGAGAAGCAGGCAGACGAAACTCTTCGCCCAAAGCGTCGAGCCCATTTTTTGGAGCTAGGACGGGGGGGGGGGAAGCTGCCACAATATACAGCGTGGGACGCTCTTTATGGCCCTGTGGTAGTTGAAGGCCCAGTGTAGTATAGAGTGTGCGAGCGCCTTAAGTATAGACGATAGCTCAATCATCCTCAAGAGGATGTCAGGGAAATGGGGTGAAGTGTCAATTACGCCTCCTGCGGCCAACAACGTACTGAAACCCCCCCGTGTGCAAGCCTAAAATTACATTTGCCTCAGTGTTATATGCGGACCCGACGTTGAGACCAGAGCGGCAATAACTCGAACAGTAATCGGACCGGCGGGGAACGAAAACATTATCCTACTAGGACATACGGGAGCACGTTCAGGCCCGGGAAAGTTCACGTGAATTCGCCGTTGTTCTGATGTTTCCGGGGAAAAGTATTCCCGCGATAATACGGATATCGTCAACCATTCTGTGACCGTTGCGGCGCAGCGAAAACCTTCTTCCCACATTCCAAAGCGTGCGCGTGTTCGATGCGTGGGTGAGGTGCAGTGTTGCTTGGCTCACTCTGTATACACCGGTAGGGTATTTCTGACCCGTGAGGCTGATATTCCCCTCTTTCCCGACGATCGAACGAGTTCGGGTTGCGGTATTTCATATTTCACCACAACAGCGAAGTTTTGCGCGCTCTCGCTTTCGATACGATGTCGACGCGTGCTACGATAGAGGTTGCACTTTTCGGCGTTTTAGTTTCTGAATAACGGGGCTCCTTAACCCAAAATCGTCAGGGTACCATTCTTGTTTTGCAATATTAGATTTTTGTACACCTAGGACATGGCTTTGGTTTACTCAAAATGGAATCGTGGATCAGGTACCGATTTCCTAAAGTGAAGAGCCTCAGAGAAAAACATCATGGAACAACACCTCTATCGTAGCATGGGTCTGTCCTACGCGGCGTGTCTCGCCGCCACTACTACTGCTGTGGTATCGACGGTAGCTGCATACTTCATCCTGCGACGGTGATAGCACGCACCGCCCTTAGCAGAGGTACTCCGTACGCAGACGATAACGCTAGAAGTTCTCTGATACCCCAATACACATAATTCGTATATGTTATATGTATATATTATGTGGGCTGCGTTCGATTCGCGTCGTTCATCGATCCGACTCCACATTGCGTGTGATTTAAATCAACCATTGTCAACACTTCGGGTGGCGCGAGGTCGTTGACTGTGTGGTTGGTTGATCCTTGTGCTCGCCCTAAGCGGTGAAACGTGCGAATTTGTTCAATTCAGCTCTACATGTTGCTAGGGGTATTATGTACATGGTATTAAATAGGATCAGCACAGGGGGGGGGGGGGGGAGAAAGCCTGAAGACTGCTGTCCATGGCGTGGGCATCGCACATACTTCTAAGATATATGCGGCGTAGGCCATGCAACGGTTTCCCTGCCTTCGAGAGTAAGCACGTTCAGGCAGGAAGGAAACAGGTCAACGCTAGGGTACTTCTACTATCCCGTATACCTGGTAGGTTTGAAGGCTTTCGCGTTAGGTATGGTACGTATGATAACCCTCCACGGATAACCGATACGGTACATCATTGGCTGCTTATTCCTTCCTGGTGGTTAAATTAGGCCAGTACGACACAGTTTGCACGGTATACATGCAGATGTCACACAACATACGTATGGTACGTGCTACCAGCAACGGTGTGATTGCTATGGTATTATTAATAGTATGGTGTTTGAAATTATGGTTCTGGTCGACTCAACAAAATATAGAATTATAGTATTCTTACGCTTTGATTTTCCATTTTTTGAAGTTAAAACGTTCCTCATACTTTTCTCCCCGGGGTATGGCATCGGGCATGGCCCGCTAGATCCCAGGGCGCACCGAACGGAGGCCGGTACAATACCGGGAAGTCTGTTTTCTATCGCGGCTTGCTTGGCCTTCAGACTACTTCTTCAGCAGTATTATGGCAGCTTCACTGATGGTCACTGGGTGAAGTATTTACATAAACGTTGTCCTACCATATGAACGCGGCGCATACACTTCCTTGCGAACGTACATAATAACAACAGTCGTACCTAAAAGTCATATTTACATCACGTCTGATGACACGCGGCGGTGGCTGCGTCGCCGACAGGATAATATAGACAAACACACGGCCCCGCTCACTGTAGGTCAAATACATACCAGTACTACTCCCTCATATATTCTCCATCGTACACATAGCCTGTTATACCTCTAAGAACAATTTCGAAGCATCAAGAACACGCCGTATGGTATTTCACGTGGTGGGCGAGGTGGCGAGCACAGCAACGAAAGGAAGTATCGACGAGTTTAGAAGCAAATAAGGCCGTCCACCGTCGCGGGACGGGCGGGGGAGGGGGGGGGTCTGCTTCCATGAACTCAGGCCTGAATTTCAACGAGATATGAAAATATCACAGTTTGATGAAAGCGGTTTGAGGAAATGAGGTGGGAAGAAGCAGATCACGCATCGTAATGCGACATGGGGATTATTATGTGATAAGATTATAGCGCATGGGCTATATATCTATAACCTGAGCGAGGTCCGCACTTTACGCATCGTTATTCATTCGCAGCACGATATATCCTTGTGCCAAAGACACACTCCGATGAATATTTGTAGACTAAAACACTGTAAACATTAACCCTTTTTATCGGGTCGGTGTTATTTATAGAGTACCCGGTTGCTTGCGCACAATGGCTTCATTAATTTTGTTGTTTTGGTTTTCAAGAGCTTTTTGTGATATATCTGTGTTCTTGGTCGGCGGCTACAGCAGGACGGTTAATTTATCAACTACATCATCGGCGTTCTCTTGGCTGTCATCCCATTCGTGTGCCCCCATAGCTGCTGCTGAAGTCCCATGCCGTCGGTGAGGAGAGGTCATTGTACTGCTTGCTGAATATCTCTCCAACCAGTCTAAGAATACTGTAGACTCTAAATACTACCCGCACGGCATTCACATTATTCAAGGAAGGAACCCCCACAAGATTTTCTGCCACCTTCTAAGATTCTCGGGAGACAAGGAATGAGTGTACGTGGTTAGATTACTGAAGTTTGTGCGGAGTATACCGTTATCTCAAAATAAGAAACACGTAGAAAGTTTCCCGTTTTCTTAGGACAAGGCCGGAGTCTAAGAATGTTTCAGTACCCACACACCACACCAACCAGCTCTCTCCCAAAACAAAAACAAAACCAATCCCACAGTGAAAAACTCTCTGCCTTCTACGTTTTCCGGAGAGATCAGAAAAATCGGGAGCGGTGAGATTGCCCAACCTTGTTTTTATAGAATATACCCTTTTCCTAATAGCATCTGTTGTTTAAGGGCCAAGACCGTCTCTTCGAACCGGTCTAAGAATACGACACACAACTATACCGACCCTCACATAAGAAAGAGAAGCCCATAAGAAACTGGGCCTCCCAGGATTTCCAGGGGGGGCAAGAAATCCAGGAGCGGCTAGATTGCTGAAGTTTGTGTGGATGTAATTGCCGTTCGCACAATAAGCAACTTGTATCCCGGTTTCTCGTGGTAAGGCCGGCTCTTCAACCAGTCCAGAAGTACTATACATTTATATACCATCGGCCCTCTCCCAAACTATTGAACCCCCACGATAAACTCCCCGTCTCCTTACTATTGAACTCCCACGATAAGAACTCCAGGTGCAATTTGATATATTGGTGGAGTTTTTGTGGCATACATTATGCAATAATCAATACTATTTCAAGTGATTGGTGAGATATTCACCTCCGAGGCAGACGCTATACCGCTTTCTAATAAGTAGGGTCCCGGGAATCTTAGTACGATAAGGGCGGCTCTTCAACCAACTCCAAAGAAGTGCTACATACAGTGCACTACCGGTCCGCATACAATACACAAATACAACCCCCACGAGAAACTCTTGCCTATTCTTAGATGCCGGGGGGATGAGGAATTCGGTAGCGGTTTAGTTTGTGAAGCTTGCCAGTAGCATATATATACCGCTCACACATCGGCCAGTAGCATATATATATATACCGTTCGTTTAGGGTGGACAAGTTTCTGGGCTCGAAAATATGGTCTGCATGGCCTAGATGATGTTGCCGGGTGTGGAGCGGACTGATCTGGCATGACGTGATCTCCAGAGCACCTATTACGGGGGACCAAAGTAAACAGGACCTAACACTGTTGGCAAATGTATAGTTTTTGGTGTCTACAGTAGGTTCTATTGTGTCTGCAGTAGGTCCTACTAACTATGGACCAAATATTGTTAGCAAAAATAGGGAAATCTATAGGTTTTGGTGTCTACAGTGGGTTCTGTTGTGTATACAGTAGGTCCTATTAGCTATGGACCAAATATTGTTAGCAAAAGTAGGGAAATATATAGGTTTTGGTGTCTACAGCAGGTCCTATTTTGTCTACGTTAGGTCCTGTTTACTCTGGTCCTCCGTAAACGTATTATGTTTCCTGGGTTGGAGCGCTGTTTGTATCTAGGACCCAGATCGCGCACAAAGTATCGTATCATATCGATCGGCAGGATATGGCATCTAGTTGATGATCTGTAGCAGCATCGCGATTTGTCCGAAGTTATATATCCTTTTGAAAAATAAAATGTGAAACATCTGGCCGCGGTACCAGTATAATCGCGGTTTCTTAACCCTTTTACTACCCCAAAACGTATCTCACACTATTATTTACTAGTATTCTTGTCCCTGAAAACTGTTTCCGGCTCTAAAGGGGTTAACCTTTTTGCTACCGCAAAATATAGTATCCAAAAACCGTTGTCCCCAAAAACCGTTTCCGGCTCTAAAGGGGTTAAGAGGTAGGGCCGGCACTTCCGCATACTACCACTGCATGCAGTGGACAGAAACCGATTTCTCAGAGTAGTTCCAAGTGTATTGTCCCCAAGACGGGACTGACTGCGGGTCTAAAGGGGCTAACGATTGGAAAGCGTAATTACCCCGAAGAAGTTTCTTCAACCTTCAACAATATCTAGACTATACGAGTATCTATTATATATACGTAATGTTGTACACTGTGTATTATGGCTCGTGTATACGGACAATATGGCTGTCATGGTAGATGTACTTCTTCTGTATCAGATATCGGATCGAGATATTCACCATGGTCGGAATACAAACAACGAAGTACTCGTAGCAGTGACCATTCATAATGTTCAGCGGTCAGTAGCTTCCCACAATATGAACACTGTTTGTGTGTTGAAAGCAGTCTGGTACCGGTATGTTGCTAGTTATGGCACAGGTACGCGTGATGTTCTCATAGTCTAATAAAGTGACTGGTTGGGTAGGACAATTCGTGACGGCCCGCCCGTGCGCTCAGCGTTCTAAACGCAATCAATGCAGTCAAAACATTTTACTTCTATTCGTACGATTGTCTTACCGCATGGAAGGGTGACCTGATCTCAGCAAAATATACGAGGTACACGAAGCAGAGAACAGCGTGCACGGAGAAAGAATACCATGCATGGTTGCCTTCTTACGGGTCCCTAAAATATTGGACTCTGTTACTATTGCTAGAAATACTTGTACCCATGCTGTGATTTATATGTCGGTGTCAAAGGCTACGTACAATACGGGGCCAGGCATGTATCAAGCACGCGTGCTTGCAATACTCATACAGGACGTACCGTGTGTAGTAGCAGTTTGCAATAACAGTAGTGTACTGTTGGTAAGGGCAAACGATAGACCCCCTCCCTGCCGGTGCCAAAACCGTGTTACTACTACAGTACGCGACAGATGTTAAGAATCTGATCCTTAAGAATTTGAGGCTGAAATTTCGGGGGGAAAATAAGAA
>JAYJME010004878.1:0-10555 GCA_036873775.1 Costaria costata
GTTTCTTGGTGGTCAATTTTGTTGTAAACGAGTGTTGTCATTGGTGGAAACGCGCGTGTTTTTGTCTGGTAACCCGCGCACCACACAGGCGCACCGACCGGCCCTTCGTATTGGTTCTGATGGGGTCATTTGTTCTGTAAATAGAGTGTTGTGATTGGTGGAAACTCGCGTTCATGATACCTGCGCGCTACGACAGACGCACCGACCGACCAACCGACCGACCGACCGACATGGAGCAGATCACGACCTAGATCATCCAGGTCCTGTATTTTTCCGTTATGATATATATACCTGGTATTGTGCAAGATCTCACCCGGCAAAACATGTGTGTAAGAGCCGTGTCGTACAGATTCCACCCGTACAACATAATGCACTGTAGATACTGTATTGCAGATGATATATATATATATATATAGATCGGGCATCTATCTTCCCCGAAGTATCCAGATCGTGAAATGGGGATCTAATCGGTCCGATGTGTGAACGTTTTTGATTGGTCAATTTTGTTGTAAATGGATGTTCTGCCGACGACGCCAATGTCGGGCGAAGACCCTCTGGCAGGGTTCATTCACTCTTGTGTGGGTTAATGGTGTGGAGGACACGCCGAGGTGGGTCGGTATGTACCTCGAGTGTTCACACGGAGCGGAGTGAGGCAGCCACCTTTCGTGACTTTGTACACTTGTGTGTAATGAGGGGGTACAATCTAGGGGAAGGGGGACGATAGTAAATAGGACCAAATATTGTTCGCAAAAATAGGGAAATATATAGGTTTTGGTGTCTACAGTAGGTTATGTTGTGTCTACAGGCCGTAGGTCCTTTTAACTGTCAACTATGGACCAAATATTGTTAGCAAAAGTAGGGAAATATGTAGGTTTTGATGTCTACAGTAGGTCATATTGCGTCTCAGTAGGTCCTACTAAATATGGTCCCCCGTAATAGGGGAAGGGGGGCTGATATCCACGGTTGTGGTTGACGGGTATGTACGCGCGTTCGTGCACACCCACCCGCGCAGTACACAAATGCACCGACCTGGGCCTTTGTAGTGAGTCATGATTCGTCAAGGCCCTTCGTAGTGTTTCTTATTGGTCAAGGCCGTTCGTAATGTTTAATGATTGGTCGAGGCCCTTCGCAATGTTTATGAGATGGTCAAGGCCTTTCGTAATGTTTACGATATGGTCAAAGGCCCTTCGTAATGTTTTTGATTGGTCAAGGCCCTTCTTACTACTGTTTGTATGATTGGCCAATTTATTGTAAGTTAATGCTCTGATTGGTGGAAACACGCATGCATTCGTTTGCTTTATAAACCCGCGGCGAAGGTGTACAGTGCAGCATGAGCGCCAGCTTGGTGCCAGGAATGGCGGGAGAATGCGGCAGCAGCCTCTACACCAACAAGGTGATCACGTCTGCTTTCGGAGAACTTCTGAGGTGAGCTTGCCTTCTTGCGTTGCGTCGAAACACGCACTCCATACAGTGGATTTTATTTATTTATTAAATTTGTTTTTCCATTCCGTGTATTGTCTTCGTCGTCCCACTCCAGCCCCCTCCCTAATACGGGGGACCATAGTTAATAGGACCTACTGCTGTAGTAGACACAATAGGACCTACTGTAGACACCAAAACCTACATATTTCCCTATCTTTGCTAACAATATTTGGTCCATAGTTAACAGGACCTACTGTAGACACAATAGGACCTACTGTAGACACCAAAACCTTTATATTTCCCTATTTTTGCGTACCAATATTTGGTCCATTTACTACGGTCCCCCGTAATAGTAGTGTCTCAGACCCGGGGTCACAAAGCAGATCAAATCCCCATTTTCTTTAGGGTAGCTTCACCACTTTTTGGAAAAAATGGTTGACACAGGCTGTGTACGAGACAAATAGAACCATCCCTAAAACCCTAACCCTATATAACAAGCCAATCAGACGCAATCGACCATTGGGTTAGCATTAAGCCCCTTGTCTCGTAAACAGCGATGTGCGACAACCATTTTCTCGAAAATGTTGTAAATCTCTTACTTACTTACGTACGTACTGCGTTTTTTTTGTAATGATCTAGATGTTTCGGGGCAGATGGGATCCCTGGTTTACATCATACCGCGTCTGTATTATCTGCACGATCTAAATCATGTTTTTTTCCGGTCGGGATCTGTACGGCACGGCTCTTGCGCGCGTGTTTGCCGGATGGGGGGGATCTGTATGGTTTTGCGTTTCGAGCAACATGTCGTAACGGCGAAGATAGGAGCTATTATAGATGATCCATTAGAATATCTGCGAAACACTCGCGACTCGCGACACCCTATTTTGTCCTCGTCTTCTGGTTTGTCACGTTGTGGTGGGGTTGGTGGTGGTGGTGGTGGTGGTGATTTTGTTGCTGTTGGCGGTGGTGGCGGTGGTGATGGCGGTGGTGGTAGGGTACGCTCTATGGATCGCCTTCGTGTCCGTCCCGACTAAAGATGCGCACCGGATAAGGAACAAGCGGTTAACCGCGTTTTTTTGGAAACCCGAGAGACGTGTGCAATTGGTTGGTTGTCCGAAACCAAAACTGGCAGTTTTTGAGAGCCGGTTAACCGGTTAAACCGGCTAAATTATATCCGGTGCCCATCTCTCGATAACCGGTTAACCGGTTACACTGGCTCAAATACTCTCCGGTGCTCATCTCTTGAGGACCGGTTAACCGGTTAAACCGACAAAATAACTATCCGATGCACATCTCTTGAGGACCGGTTAACCGGTTTAACCGGCTAAACTGCTATCCGGTACCCATCTCTCGGGGACCGGTTAACCGGTTTAACCGGCCAAATCACTATATGGTGCCCATCTCTTGAGTACCGGTTAACCGGCTAAACCGGCTAAAACACTATCCGATGCCCATCTATTGAGGACCGGTTATACGGTTTAACCGGCTAAATCACTATCTGGTGTTGTCCATCTCTTGAGGACCAGTTAAGCGGTTAAACCGGCTAAAACATTATCCGGTCCCCACCTCTTGAGGAGCGGTTCACCGGCTATGCCGGCTAAAATGCTATCCGGTGCCCATATCTTGAGGGCTCTGGTTAACCGGTTAAACCGGCTAAATCACTACCTGGTGCCCATCTCTTGAGGACCGGTTGACCTGTAGAACCGGCTAAAATGCTATCCGGTGCCCATCTGTAGTCCCTACACCCTGTATCCGTTTTACACCCCACCATTGCTCGTTCGTATATACGCGCACACATTCGCGCATGACAGACTGCCGCTAGAGGAGACGGGTAGGAAGTGCGAGTTCTTCACGATGGCGAGGCATCCCATCGATCGGCTCGTGTCGGCCTTCTTTTACTGCCCGACGGACCACGACCTCAATCGCAGGCCATCCAAGGTAAGACTCATTGGTTGGGTTGGGTTGGGTTGGGTTGGGCGGGGTTTAGTAGGGTGGGGTTGGTGCGTTGTGCTTCGTGTTGCTGTTCTCTCAACTCTTGCGAGTTTTGATACTGGAGAGGGAAAGAGTGACGAAAACTATTAATAATAGCGACTTTGCAGCAGCATCGGTCATACTGAGCGGCCCGGGCTGGTGGGTTCTGGAATGTTGTATTGATAGTAATAGTGCACACACCTGGTAGGTATTTAGTACCCGACATGAACTGCAAGGAGATGCATTACAGTAATAAATTGAGCCTCTATAAATAAGAGCTGAACCCACGCTTTGGGACACCCCACCAATATTACCGGTAAGTAAAGTATAAATTAGAGGCTGTAAAACAAAACAGGATCAGCTCTTTCGCTCACCCAGGGCCTGCTTGGCGTTCGCCCCTTCCTCCAGAGCTAGCCGGAGAGACTCTACGGTCTCACCCGCCGCCTCGGCCCACGCTTCGTCAGTAACGCCTCCGTCGCCGTTTCGCGCCAGCTTTTTCTTAATATTTTGCAACCGCACGGACCTCTGAATCTGCCGATGTAATTGCGAGTGGGGGGTGGGCGGGTGAGTGCGGGGTGGGGTGGGGAAGAGGAGGCGGTAAGAAGGGGTCGCGAGTCGGGAGTGGAGGGTAAGCGGAATGAGGAAGATGTCATTACCGCTACCCCTTGCACGTGCACACAGAACGAACGGTATAATATACGTATAATATCTGTGCATGATTTGGAGTCCTCAGTGGCGTTTACAGCTAGGCCCCTAGCTTCGACAGAATGGTTGATATTTCACACGTTCACATTACAGGCAGTATAACAATTAAAAAAAACGTCAGCTGTGAGATCGAGGATTTCGTCGAAACTCAACTTTGCAAGCTGCGTGGGATACTTACATGTACTGCTGGTGTCACTCTTCAATGCATCCCCAATCCGAGAAATCTTAATCTTCCCACAGCAGTCAGTCGGGGTTAGTGTCAGTATCGTACCCGGCATCTTTCAACTATAACGACGAAGCTGGGCCAAGGTGCGTACCCGTATCGTACAGCTCTCATGGTTTGTATCATATGATGACGCGTAAAGTATGAGGCCAAGGATACCACCAGATTCCAAAGAACAACCACATGATCCTCTTGTTGTCATACACACACCAGAATAGGACGCCACGTAACGGTTTTGCCTTGCTTTCAGCTTGACTTTCGACATACAAAAAAATAAACGTTGTTGGCAAGCGGCAAGCATGGGGGGGGGGGGGAGCACAACTCGTACGGAGTTCATAAATGAAAGGCCGATGCGACGAATCAAGTTTAGTCGTGGTCTGTCTGTCTGCCCTGCGCCGACGGCCATCCAAACATAACATTGAACGTTTTCGAACGTTTTCTCTACTGCTCAAGTCTCGAGCGCAACGTACGGCTGAGTGCTGCCAAAAGCCAAAAACTAAAATACACAACGAAAGTACAGGACCAACAAAACGAAAGTGCGATAAAACGAAAAAAAGCTCACGTGTACCTACCTGCGTGTACCCCACCAGATGTAACGCGTGTACACGAAAAACAGTCAGGGCCCAGCGCAGTAGCCTTTGGCGCGTGTCTGGATTATTATCTAGGATACAGTATAGAGATCGGGGAATATTTTATAACTTGACTTTAGTATGGTCCACCAACTTTCTCCCCCCCAAAAAAACGCCTGTTTTTTCCAGAAAAAGCTCATATGGGTCGGGTCGGGGTCGGGGTTAGGGTTAGTGTTAGGGTCTAAAGTAGTGTTTTCGGCGTTTTTCGATATATCCTCTCTCATAACACTGGAAACACACGCGGGCCAAGACCAATTCCCCGATTTCTATACTGTATCCTAGATAATAATCCAGAATTGTGCCAAAGGCGGCTCAAAATTGGCATGCATTGGCCGAGGGTGTGAACCCTGTCCTAGACACGGCCGCCCGGAAAGGCTCTCAAGGCGGCGGCGCCGGCGGGGTGGCAGGCTCTCCTGGGATGTCGCAAGTCGTAGAGCGCGATCGCAGGAAGACACATGTCCTGCGTCGAGCACATGTCACGCAACACGCTAGCACATGTCACATGTCACGCAACACGCAACCCGCCAAATCACTGACAGGGCAGGAGTTTTGCGGAGATCCCGTCGTAGATTCCGACGCCGAGGCCGCGCGCGGGCGTGTGCGGCGCCGAGCGGGGGGATTCGCGGCACCGGCCGTTGCAGCCGAGGTGGGGGCGCGCCTCGGCGAAGAACCCGCGCTGGAAGGTCGTGGAGGGTGGGATAGATCCGCAAAATAAAAGCAATTACGAACACGGTATATTACGTTGCAACTTTATTTGCATACGAGCTCGTAGCACAGAGTACTTGCAATGCGAAAAGTATCAGCTGCGCCTGAGGACATCTTTCCTGAGGTATTCTCCACTCCAGAGTGTTACTGGAGCCTGTCCTGTCTGACAACGTACTTGATTTTGGCGATGCGTTAATTTGAGAACAGCAACAACTATCATGGGGATACTTACACCAGGCAATGTTAGCTGCATTGTCTACGAGAGAGCCTAGAGTTCTTAACCCTGTGCCGGTCGTACCAGCTGTAGTCTACCACTATGTCCGGAGATATAGTCACCGTTTTTATTGCGATGTGAATATAAAACGGTGATTATATTACCGGACAGAATGGTACCAGTATACCAGTACCAGGATATACCTGGTATATAATACCATCAGCAGTCCGTACGCAGCTCTAAGGCCTGGTAGGCTTGCGGCTTGCGACGTGACGTCGTTACGTATTTTACGTCAACAGTATAATACCAGGTACTAGGTATCAAACTCCCGCGGCACCATGGCGCGAATTTTCATTTCCATTTCTTCTGGCAGTACATCTCTCCTGGCTGAGGGAATCGCCAGGATGCCAGTACGTCAACGAGTTACGTACGTCCTACTAAAACGCCTCAAAATCCAACGGAAACCCATGAAAATGGTGAGCCAGATGAGCCCTGCGCGTCGCTCCTGCGCGTAGAGGGGATACGAAGTGTAATACCAGGTATCACCATACGCTTCGGCCGCATTTTCGAGTTTTTTCCTGAGTCAATGTACGACTCCTGACTCAAAATTAAATTTGCCTTTGCAACATGGCCCAAAATCAACGTGCGTATGTTACAATTCTAGTGAAGCGAAATAGCGCAGCGAGGATTCCTTGCCTTGGCTGGAACTACCAGTACCGAGCGCTACCATTTTTCCATTTATCGTTATCACATAATGAATGTATCGTACTAATCCCACTCACGATACGGCAGTATATACCATGTAACTGGTAGGTGAAATGTGGTGACATGTATCTTCTGTATTACACGTACAGCAAAGCCTGTGTCTCTAGCTCTTATGTTGAAGCCGGCTGCTGCGTACTGCTCGTGCTGCTGCTGCTGCTGCTGCTGCTGTTGCTGCCACTGCTGCCGCTGCAGCTGCTGCATCGTTTTTTGTGTCCAGAGAGCACCGTGCTGGTGCTGCTGCTGGTGGTGGTGGTGGTGGTGCTTCTCTGGTGCTGCCGTGGTGCTACCGCCGTGGCGCTGTTGCCGCATCCTATCATATTTTCTTCTATTTTTCACTCATATTATATACCAGTATACGTGAGACGCTATTAACAATAGCATCTTCAGCCAAAGCTGATTGGCTGTCGACTTTGAGCCGAGTTATAATATATGATATCAGATGATCTCATTACACGTTGAGCATTGAGCATCGGTTGGGTGATATCAGATGATATCATTACACATTGGACATCGGTTGGGCGTGCTCCACAATTTTTCGATTCTTCCAGTGAGTGGTTAAGGCCGGGGATCGATTTTTTGTTCCCTACAGTACGCGACATGTGTTTAGAATTTGGTAGTGAAGAATTTCAGGCTGAATTTTTTCGAAAAATATGATTTTTTCTTTTTCAGTTATGACATGATAAACATTGGTGTTCAGCGAGGAACGCTACTCTAAATCCTATACGATAGCCTTTAAGAGCCTACGCTCGACGTTGAGATCACAATAAGCTGCGAGCCTTAGCCAAAATAGGAGTTTCTTAACTGCTGTCGCGTACTCTGTATCTCCCCTTTTTTTGTAAGACTTACTCGTACTTTGTACGCATACCAGTAGGTTTTAGAGTAGGCTTGTTTAACCCCGATCCCCGCGCTCTTTTTTATCAAGGTTTTAGAATGGGCTCAATCTTAATTTTGGCAAGAAGAGGGTGCTTTTGTGTTACAAACCGCGCGCCAAGGTGTGTACTAGGCTGGTGTGTACCCAGGTTCAGCACTCGTACATACGGAACCTTGTCCATGCGACGTACGGGAGCTTCCCCCAGCTTGATATTTGTGTGAAATAGAGCTACATTTATTATAAAATTAAAAAACGGCAGTTGTGAAATCATGGATTTCGTCGAAACTCAAGGGTGGGATAGTTCCAGTACTTCGATTGCGCTCATATATGTGGCTCGAGGTGCGGTTGTGATTGATAAAACGAGAAACGGAGATTCTGATAAACACAAAAGACTATCAGGTATACATACGAGTATCATCCTGTTTGAAGAGGACCTGTGGTCACGGATGTCTTGCCCTAATATTACGTCTATAAAAAGCCACCACATCTACCAGAAGCCGCGAAACCGAGCACCGGCCTTCATGGGGTGTGCCAGAGGAGTGCTACTCGTACGCTGAAAATGTCCATCGTCGGCAGGCGGACATTTATCGAATCGCCGTTTTGGTGTGCTGTGGCTGGGATTTTATCTTTTCAGAAAGCCGAAATCAGTATTCGTAGTCAGTGCTGGTGAGGGATTCCATTTTTTTCCCAGCACCAAGGGTATTTTTTCTCTGGGGGAGAGAAGGTCGGTTCCGACCTCCGAAAATACAAAATACGGCTAAAAACACTCATCTCCAGGCAAAAACGATGCTGGAGAGTTTTTTCTTTTTTTGTGTTCTTTGACTCCTCACATACAAAAAACCAGGAAAATAATATATTCCTTTTACACTACGTATGGTGGCAGTCTTTTCGCAAGTATGTTTTTACGACGGATTTCGACAGGCCTCGAGATTCCACAGGTGTAACCGGCCTTCCGTTTAAAAAACCCACTAAAAGTGACGAAGAAAACGGTCAAAAACCTGGTCTGAGATGTCTACTGTTGATGAAGTCTTTTAATACGTGAAACCCACCCAGAGGAAAAACAAACTAAGGTCGGGAAACGCTTCCTCTCAGCTGCTGTCTCCAGGTGTACCGCCACTTTATTTATCAAAGAAAGCAAAAGTGTGCGAGATGTTTTTTCATGCTTTTATGCAAGTTTGTCGATTTTTTTGGCTGATTTTGGCCAGATTGTGATGCGTTATTGGCTGATCACCCGCAACTTACTTGAGGCTGATCACCCGCATTTTGGCGATGAGTTAATGTGAGAACAACAACAACAACAACAACAACCCGCAACTTACTTGATTTTAGTTGTTTTTTTTTCTCGACTGCATCCTACCGGTATTCCCTCAGGCTTGGTGATCACGGCCGAGGTCGTTTTACTTTTTAGTTCGTCGTTCCTATCGAACCCCAAAAAATGTCACGGTTCGTGACATTTCATTCCTAAGGAAAACAGCTGATACATATCACGTTTCGTGATATTTTCAAATTTATAAAATCCACGGGTCTTTGAGTTTGTGCGTGTGTGGGGCCAACTCTTGCCGGAGGGGCCGGTGCCGACCAGCCCGGCTCGGCTGGTGAGCTGAATCCACCTACCAACCCAGCCAGCCAGCCAGCCAGCCACGAATCTCACGCGCTGTCGGCCCGGCCTAGCCCGCGAGGTTCCAATATCACGGGTCGTCTGCCCGGCCAGGCCCATGAGTTTCTCATAATTTTCTCTCTTCGTGCTGTTTCTCCTCGTGGTCGAGGTTTCGTGGCCGCATTGTGCTCGTCAGCATGTGCCTAGCTAGCGTTTTCTTATAGGGCAGCCGCCAACTATCCGCAATCGGCATACGAAGCAGAGTCTGTCACGCCCCGCTACCGACCTTCGGATACCGTTGGCCGTTGGGCTCCGCCGGGGTCGCGTAGTGCCCTGATCAGGCATAATTCGAGCCATGACACGATGTCACGAATCGTGACATGTTTTAGTTTTGGAAAAAGCTAGAAAAATTGATGTCATGATTCGTGAGTTTTTGTCACGAATCGTGATTTTTTTGTGCGATAGGAATGTGGCCGTAAGCCGAAATATAATGGGCAAATTGTCCTGCATGGACCATGCGTACTTTTTTTTTCTTTTTTTGTGTGTGATACTCGTACCCAAGTCCCGTTGGAGAGACCTGTAATGCTCCTATTAATGGAGACAGGCAGGTAGAATAATAGGGGCATCTGTCGGCTGGTGTGATGTATGTGTCACTTGCCACGTCGTGGTCACACCTGCACTGCTACTATTAATACTACTGCAGTACGTAGAGTTTACTTCGATGCCACGTGACACGTGACCTCGCTTCTGGCATGGCCTGGAAAGTACTCCTCTGAAGCTATAGGTTTCCTGTTGCACCGCGCCTCCGCGGGACTGTCACCAAGGACATCTCCTTTTGGAAACCCCTGACTCGAGTACTGCTGGTATCAACTTAAAATCGGAGGAACTTGTCAAAATTTGAGAAACACTTCTCTCGGTACTATTATGCCTGGTACATGTTTTCCGTGCTCTTGAAAAACCCGCGGCCCTTTCAGTAGCGCACTGCTGTAGAGACACGTTATATATAACTCTAATTCCAAGCTATATGTGCCTGAAACGGTATTATAGTTAGTTGCGGCGGTGCCAACTATCCGACTGTTTGGGTTTCACAGTTTGTGGAAGGCTTCTTTGCTACGGGGCGCGCATTTACCCCGTGGACCACTCGCTCAGAGATACCTGCAGATAGAGAGCTGAGAGGTGAGATGTTCTGCTGCAAATCATGGCGCATGAATAATTATATAAATCGACGGTGCCGGTGCCGATGGTCGTTGGCGTATATTCTAATCATACTTTTTGGGTGTATAATGGAGCCAAGTGGCGCCAGCCGACTAGTCAACGAAAGCCAGTTATTACTAATAGTTGGCTGGCCGAACGGGGGTGCCGTCCTGAAGAGGTTATAACCCCTTTAGAGCCGGAAACGGTTTTTGGGGACAAAACTACTTGGAAATAGTGTAGGATACTTTTTTGGGGTAGT
>JAYJME010004879.1:0-10555 GCA_036873775.1 Costaria costata
TGGGGGGGAGATGGACAGGGAGGACGGGCGTCGTGAGCTATGGCAAACCTGAGCTGACCCGAGTCGTTCCAGGGCTGAGCTAACTTGGGAATTCAGTTCGTGAGAAAAGCAGCACACAAACACAAACACGAGAAGCAACGATAGTCGATCCTGCTCGGCTTTGAGCATTATTAACCTGCCCTACTAGTAGAGAGGTACATGAGGCAAGCCTGCCCCGTACTCGCAGTAGACTGCTGTGTATGTTTTTATAAAAAAGAAAAAAAAACCGCGCAGAGAGAAATGCACAGCAGCACCGCCACCAAAACCACGTCAACACGTCAACACGGCGACCGTGACTAACTCGAGAAGGCTTGCGACGATACAAGTTCCACGTGCTAGCCCAGCCAAGCCCACCCCGCTCCTGCAGACGCCGGGTTTGTGGAAATCGGTCACGTGCAGCTCTCGCAATCACGAATAATGCAAAAGCACGGTTTGCTACGAACAGACAGTGCGCAGACAGACAGACAGACAGACAGACAGACTAACAAAATAATGGAAGCTTCTGCGCACCCCACACTGAGACAAAAACGGTTTCAATATAATTTCTTCATAGTGGCGGCTGCGCAATGTTACGGTACGCGTTCTTGTCAAGCGGTGGCAGCGTCGGTGCGACAAGGAAATCGAGGCTTTAACCCCGTGTAACTGCCAACAAGCGTTTGGAGACATATCACTCCAAAATAAGTTGGGAAAAAATAGACCAGAGCAAACAGGGTAACGTCCAGGGGAAAGAGAGCGATCGCCACTGTTTGTGAGAGATGTTCGCTACTGTAGTGCCCCCAAAATGATTCACCTCGGTGGTAAGCTTGAGCTGGCGGCACAGCACGCCGGCCAGGTGATTGCGGACCTCTGGAGAGACATCCCTGATACGCAAGCAGCAGTAAATAGGAGTACCAAGAGCAGTAGCAGTAGCAGTAGCAAAATAGCAGAGCAATATCATTATATATGGCAGTGTCAGCACCAGTAGCGGTACCAGTAGCATCAGCAATGCCAGCGGCAACAACGTAGTGCCAGTAGCACCAGCAACACCATCAGCAGCTACTACTGTAGCTTAAGCAGTAGCGATGGGAGGAGTAGGAACAACAGTAGTACAAAAAGTAGGATATCGGTACCCCTAGGAGGGACAGTAGCAGTAGCTGCAGCAGGTGGCCGTAGCAGTAACAGGCCAGAGCAGCAGCAGCAGCAGCAGATATGTGGGCGTAGGACAACTCAACTCGTAGAGCCCCGGGTGAGACGACCTGGGCGACAACCTCAGCATCAATCGAACAACTACCCCGCCCGCTCTGCTCAATCCCGCTCCCCCCCCCACCCACCCGCGCAATACTTTACGTGCAACTCCCTCTCCGGAAGGATCGACCCCATCCCTGTCTGTCACGAAATAAAGTAGCCCAGCAACGACCACGCGACACGACGACTGTTGCAACCGGAATACACAGAATACCAGCCAGTCAGCACACGCCATTCTCACCCCAGGGACTCGATGTGGTCGAAGTTGTCCGCCAGGAGGTCGAGACACAGCCGGAACAGGGAGGGGATGCCTTTCGACTTGCCCAACCTGCTGCCCCTTCCCCTGGGTGTCCACTCCACCTGCGGAGGCGGTATGGAGGAGGTGGGGTGGGGGGGGTGTTATTCAATTCGTGAACGGCCGTACGCGGTCGTGTGACCATAGGCCCTCATATATCTACTATGCCGGGACGGAGTACGTCGGGCTTTCACCAAGCGCGAAGCGCTGTGAGCTGTTCTGCGAGTCGCATTAAGGGTGAACGGCATCCTACTAAGAACCGCTTGTGAGACGATCTTAGGCACCTTGTGCCTAGTTTCTTGATTATGGATGACAGCGACCAATGAATTGCTTTTTTCTTGTGTGTTCACTCCAGAGAGGGGAGACGGGGGGGAAGGCAAAAGGCAGAAGCGTTGGGGTGTACATAATTATACTTAGCGCTGTGCGAGGCGATTGCGTCGGGGTGGATTGAGCACTACTGTAGAGCATTGTGCCGATGTGGACGAGCAGGCGACAAAGGGGGCGGGGACGCGCATCGAGTTGTGGATGCGGTAGAAACTCTCTATTGATTTTATAACAAGCTCCCAAAGTCTGGAGATCTTGGGGGCGATGTCCAAACAACAATCAACAGGGGTGGGAGTCGGCTATTAGGTAGACTCCACGGGTAGGTATGAGTCGGGTGGCAACATAACCAAAAACTAACTTACTAACGAGCGACAAACGCGCCAGTCAGTTTGTCGAGCGAATTCACGACCGCAGAAAACCGTAAAACCAACCCAACAAATTACCACATATAATATATACTTCGAGTATACTGAGTAATACACGTATGTAGTACGCGCGATGGAAACGGGGACTAATATCCCATGCAGCTTGCAAATATACCTGTAGACGAGATCCTCGACCACACAGCTGACGTTTATGGGAAAACAACAACAACCACAACAACAAATGATCACATATTAAGGCGGCAGTTATAGCCAGCCACCTCACAAGCCTTCATGATCAAGCGCTCAGTCGTGTGGGAATGTAAAATAAAAAAAAAACTCCCGCAATCACCGGGACAGCTGCAACGATCGGCCAAGACTCGTTCGTGTTCGACGTCTACTCGCGCCGCCTCTTTGGTTGCCACTGCTCATTTTCCTTTGCGCCTGCCACTACTACTATACTACTACTACTACTACTACTACTACTACTACTACTACTACTACTACTGCTACTACTACTACTACTACTACTGCTACTATTATTATTGCGCTTGTCATCCGACAATGTGCAGCATGACCTTCGACGTTGATCACTCAGAATATTCCCAACAGTAGAAAACCTCGAATTGTGAGGTCGGCAGGAGGTCGGCACTTTTACGACGTAGTAACTGCTGTATATATGGCATGTATGTACATATAATATGGTATCCCAAAGCCTGGTATATATCCAACGACAAACCAGCCCCGCCGGCCTCCAAGGTGGATGTGTGTGGAGCCAAGAACCAATGCAATCAATCTGAACCAATACAGTATCTAGATCGGCATTTGAAATACCGCACTGTGTGTACCACCGTAGCATCTTTCTTTGTCCTCCTGCTGTTGGTTACTCGCTACAGTCGGCTATGTTATCGATCCGCGACCCGGCTGGCTACTGGCCACTGCTGTTGTGTAGCAAATTATATATGCTCAATACGAGCCCTCGATGGAGGTAACGTAGCCAAATTTGGTGTATTCAACATCGCATTGGGTCACTCTAACACTTGGTTATAATGTGATATTATTTGATACTTACTGCACGTGCCAATCATTTCTGATTGTGTTACTCGGTGATAGATACCATGATATGCAGACATTTGTATTTTGTATTTTGTGGCGAGAGATTCTTGTTCTGGTTGACGTGGCCCCTGATGCATAATCGACTGGGTGTCCTGCCCTCCGAGGCTGCAGTCGATGGCAACATGGCACGGTTCATTTGCGTTAAGGGTTCGTGATATAATATGGTACATACTCGTCTAAGTAAAGGGTTCGTGACATGAAGACACACGCTACGATAGGGGTGTACCTTATTATTTTTCTAGGGTTGCCCACTTGGGGGGCTCTGTACCTCATCCTAAATCCAACTTCGAGAAATGTTATGAGCTTGACCTGATGAGCCGTCCCATGACCTACGCACGCAACGAATTATGTTGCGAAACAAGAACGGGACCCCGACGATTTTGGGATAAGGAGCTCCGTCGTCAAGATAACATTTTAGCACGCGTCTGAAGATACAGCCCACGTATGTGTATATTGGGTCCATGGCAACCTGAACGAGATTCGTGTGTGCTTTCTTTTCTCTTCTCTACTTCCTTTCAATTTGGTTTGGTTTGGTTCGGTTTGTTTCGTTTAGCTTTCATTTCCTTTCCCTTTTTTGTGTTTGGAATTATGCGGTCGCCTCGGTGTCCTGTTGCCAGTCGTACAACGCATGTTTTTTCACCTGAGGTGTACGATTTGCTTGAGTTATATGCGTATTGTTCCTGTTATTTTGTATTTTCTATCTCTCCCGAGGTATTCTTCCACTCCAGAGTTATTGGAGCCTTTCCTGTGACCACGGACTTGATTTTAAAGACGACTTATTGTGAGAACAACAACAACAACAACAACAACAACAACAACAACAACAACAACAACAACAACAACAACAATAGGATAGAAAGGAGTCCGCGCTACAAGATTCCTACTACCAACCCCCCTCCTCCTGTTCACCACAAGGCGGCGTTGACGTGCCTGAGAGGGTTACGTCACTACAGTAGCACTATACATATAACAAACGGTTTCCGCTATGTTTCTCGGAAGTTCCAACTCTCGTCATTTCTTTGGTACACTTGGCTGTGCTTGTGGTAGAGACTTACGCGTGGCATCCGATGCTACGCGCGATAAAAATAATTATCATTGTTGCAGCGCTGAGGCGCCGGAAAAGGACGGGATATCTGCTATATGGAACACACACACGCTAATAGGCCGGGGTGCCCGCTTTGCACCGACGATAATTATGCGTAGGGCAAGGGGTTGTTGCAGCGCCTTGTGCCAGGAGTTAGTACTTCAGCACATAGCGACTGTTGGTACCAGTTCCCCGAAATAGTGTCTATTTGCAACGGCAGGAAAAGGATTGTCGGAAGCCCCTCTCCTCAATAGGGGTAAGCAAGGAGTGTTTCCGGCGGAGAAAGCCCACCATTGGGGCATATCAATCGATGAAAAAAACGAGGCCCCTGCCCGATGTTCCTCGATACAACCCAAGAACAAAAGATACACAAGTCAAACGAGGTGTATACCTGTCACTTACATCGCATGTCGTTACAATCAACCTCGTTGCCCGTTTTAACAGTTAGAATACTTCAAATCGGAATCACGTTGGTGCTTTGCCGAGCTGGCCCATGGAATCCTTTCCGACGAACTCAAGCAGCATAGCGAGTCAGTCACACGAAAACCGATTCTGGACTACTGTGTGACCTGCGGGCTGAAACTTGCTGGAACAATTCACATTTTCCCGCGTCGAAACAACATCAACCATTCCTGCTGCGCTTTCGATGGGTGATCAATCGTTCTACAGCTAACGCAACAGCTACAACGCACAGCCTGGCAAGATGAACGTATACTGCTTCTGTGACAGGTCATTCCGTGATAGGTTTAAAGCATAGACCGGCATGCAAGCCGGAAAATATCACTATACACCGCAATTCACTGCATCGCCCCCTGCGCCTCAAACCCCTACGAGCCGTCGCGCCACGTGGAATAACTCTAAACCCACCGTAAAACTGTTTGGATCCTTGATCTTCATGTTCCTGGTTCTCATTTCGGCACAGTTGTATGGTAAATATTTAATAACTTACAGCTCTCGTGCATGAAAATCGTAGAGATCAGACTCTACTCGATCCTTTGGAGCAGGCTTGGAGGGCTTAAACAAAACAACCGTCTTACAGGGTACCATGTACATATGCACCGTGCATCCACCCACAGAACTCACGACAACCTAAACGAAGGATTGCCCGACTGATGTGCGCCAGGACATATCCCGCAGGACAAAATCAAGCGCCCCGCCCCCTTCCTCCTTTGCCCGAAACCGCCGTAAGCACCACCCAAGGCAGAAAAACGCTCGACAACCCCCCCTTTCTCTCTGCTTTTTCGTAGCCGTCCGGTCGCTTGTCGGTGGCTTTGTTTGCCTTGTACGACAAAGTACGCGCTCAGCGAGGCCCCAGAGAACATAATGGCGTCGCCTCTTGAATGCTGTAAGCGGAACTGGTACAGGCAGCAACGTTTCGCGTGGCATACGTGGCTCTGTGTGGTCTTCTGCTTGGAAAACGCAGGTGACTTTAAACACATGTTTCCTGTCTATAGAAGAAGCTTATGGGCCCTACAATATCCGCGCGTTTCCCCTCCCACCCTCCTGTATTTTTTGCCAATGGATGACCTGGGCGGGGTGCGGGGCAAGTAGGCGAAATAATACGTGCGACTACAACTGAGGGGACCAGGTGCATTTTTTCCCGTGGACCAGACTTAAATCTCTTCGCAATGAGCCACTATATAGAACAGCTGTCCTCTTTCTCCTCCTCCTTCTCCTCCTCTTTCTCCTGCCCCCCCCCCCAGTATAGGCCCCCGAACAAGAAATAAGGTGTCTCGCTTTAATCTCCAGCTTAGGGAACGCCAGGAAGCAAGAAGGAACCGGGCGGGGGGTGGTGGGTGACGCCTCACGCCCACGGCGTGAGGATGGAGCCTGAGACGCAGTTTAGGATTTTAGAGTAGAAGGTAGATGGCGAGCATGAGAAGGAAGGGTGGAGCAAGGGGGGGATGTACATGGTCTTACTTTGTTTTGTTCACCGTGAAAATAACCGTGGTGACACCATGGTGTCACCATGGGTTCCCTTTGGTGTCACAATGGCGATTCATGGTGACACCACGGTTACACTCTACAGAGGTGCATTTGACAAACGACATACCGCCACGCTAACACCGTGATGAATCATGGGGACACCATGGTGACACCGTGGTGATTCGGGGCGACACCATGTTGACACCATGATGACACCGTGGTGACACCGTGGCGACTCGTGGTGATACCATGGTGACACCGTGGTGACTCGTGGTCACTCAATGGTGTCATCATGGAGGCACTATGAGTCACCACGGTGTCACCATGGTGTTACCATGGCGTCCCCACGAGTGACCACGGTGTCATCGTGATGTCACCACAAGTTACCATAGTGTTAGCGCGGTCGCATGTCGTTTGTCAAAGGCACAGCCATACGGTGGTACCGTGGTGTCACCATGAGTCACCGCGGTGTCACCATGACGTCACCATGGTGGTTTTGTGGTAACACCGTGGTGACAAATCGTCCGTGCCCATTATCAAGGTGAATGACCTACATCGTCGAGCAAGGGCAGCAAGTGGACTTGGCCAATATGAAGGCAGACTTCAGTACCACATTGTGTTTGAGTACAGTACGGGCCTAGGTTTCTATTTGTGGTTTTCCTCTCATACGTTGAATATATGTGAATTTTTCATGTTGAAGCTCATGCTGCATAATGTCGGAGACAAACTCAATAAAAAATAAGAAACAACTAATTAAATGGGTCAGGTCCACCCTTTGGTGGACGCTAAGAAATTTGATCAAGAAATCGTGCCTAACAGTGAGCTGGCAATAGCCTACACTCAAGGTCGTTCAAGGTTGGTGTCACAATTAGGTTTCCAGCCTTGCTCCGAATAGGCGTTTCTTGTTGATGGACCGATACCGCACTACTGTTACGTTATGATCTTGTTTTCTTCCTGCATATTGTCCTCCCCCCGCTGGCGACGTCGGTTTTGTTCGTGTTATTCTGTTTTACAGGATTCCGTTTTGCCCCCCCCGTCACTCGGGCTGGGGTGGTAGCTTCTGCGTCTGCGACTCCACCATTACGGCCGGATTTCACTTCATTTCCATCTTAGTATTAATCACGAGGCTTCGTGGCTTTGCAGGGTATAGGTGTGGGAGTGGGTTTGGAGGAGCCGCATCTTCGATTTATGTTCTAGTTCGTGGAAACGGTGTTTCCCCGGAGCCTCTATATTCCGTCATACACCGATCATCAGGGTGAGCTTATGTTATGGAATTGCCCTGGACGCCTGCGAAGGCGCGGGTTCCAGCATGTCGAATTTCGGAATTTCGGAAAACGGTACGTAGTAGGGTGTCCGGAGTCATCCTGCTCAAAAGGGGCCCCTGTGTTATACGGGTCCGTCAAAATTACAAACTCGCTTCCATAATCGCATTGCACGGCAGGAGTGCACTACTGTGGTTATCGCAACATATCGTATCGGAAATAGAGACAAGCTCGATATTTGAAAAATCGATACAAGGTTCGATGTTGGTAATTCGAACGATAACTCGATACTTCGATACGATATTCGTAGTCGGTATGTGTGGTGCGATAGCCGATAACGATAAGCATGCTATATCAACAGTGAGTTGCTCCGTATGCACAGCACACAACGCAAACAGTCCTGCAGCGGGTACGATTAGACAGCAGCGGAGCAAACCAAAGCTGCCGGTTTAACGTTCTGACGAGTGCGCCGCGCCGGAGTAGACGCATAAGCGATGGTGGAGCAGCTGCCAGCTGCTGTGCGGTGTCAATCTCGCCCGCTCGGTGCCGCGCGAGATTCGCCCGGGATGCCCCACGTTCTCTGTACGGGTAGGGCGAATGCGTGATTGCAGCAGCAGTAGCATTAGTAGCAGCAGCAGCACGAGTACGACTTCAACCTTCAAGATGCAGAAGCCCTGCTCACTGCCGACGCTGCGCGAAGAAGTAGTTGGCGGAAACCCGAAGCCCGGTCGAAGACCATGCCGCCATTGGCCGTGCCTGTTGGGTACGATGTACTACCCCCTGCCATTGCGGAGGATCGATCTCCAACTATAACTGGTGTGTGTCTGCTGTGACGATGTCCCAGGTTCTGTGTGTGGTGTTTTTCGTATGGGTAATGCTATTTACAACACCGGTGTCGTAACTCCTTTGTTCTGACACGGTGTCGCATGTAAGCCCTCATTTATGACACCAGGCCATATTCGCGGTACACGCCCTGGGTCGGCCAAGCACTGCCCCGGCTGGGTTGGAATGGTGTAGAGCTATCATTGAAGCTATCGTGTAGTCAAAACGACCAAGTATTCGAGGAGATTTGAGGTATCTGCGTGCACCCGCTGACACCGAACTCGCTCTTGCGCGCGCTCAAGCTATGGTACATCCGGCCAGCCCTGCTGCACTCACAGGATGGGCGAATGAGTCGGACGGCGAGGTCTAAGTCGCGGGGACCTGGCCGCGATTCTCCCATGGCTTATGGAGTACACGGAAGACACGGCGGCACGTCTCCGAGGACCAGCCCGCGAAGCAACGGACGCGTCCAAGTTCGAAAGGGCCTCATCAGCGTGCCGGCACCAAGGGGAGACAACAATAGCAGCGCGCGGCCTGCTCGCGGGACCACGCGCGCCCGGCAACGAGACTACTTGGACAAAAGTGAAAACGAAATTCCCGGATCAAGACCGAAGCTCTGTCCAGGAAGCAGCAGCGGCAGCCAGGGTGGCAAGTGTGACCGAACCAGAAGAAGGCTGTGGACCCACGCGGCTCCCGGAAGGATATTTTAACCCACAGGTGGCGTTCGATAAACTCTCGCAACACTGCTATTAATAGCAGGAGCAGGGAGTGACGGCCTACGATTTTCGCACCTACAGTCCATTTGACCAAACCACTTCGCCACCAGCATCGAAGCCTTTTGGAGGAGGATTGTTGATAAACCTGACGCCTTCCCACCGTAGGTTTGGGAGCTCTTCTTGCAGTCAAACCTCACGGCCCTGGGGGAAAAGTGTCGCCCAGTTTGTGTGGGGATGACGTGGAGATGCCTTCTTGCCGCAGGGACTATGAGAGACTGGAGGCTGTGCGTGGAGGAGCTCAACCTCGAGGCAAGGTAGTATGGGGTTGGGGTATCTGGAGGGGTGGATAACATAGCGTTACGCGCCCGAATGCACCATGAGGTAGGCAACTGAACCATCCAGACAGACGCGTCCAACGCGTTTAACTCGGTCCTACTGAAGCACATGCTCGAGCAGGTGGCCGTCTGAAGGCCAGCGCTTACAGGGCTCATCGCCAAGTGCTATGGTGAGAGCCACGCGTCATTGTTCTTCCAGATGGACTCGGGAGAACGGACTAAGCTCGAATGCTCCCGAGGATACAACAAGAAGACGGTATGGGGCTAGCTTGTTTTTTCCTGTCGCTGCGACCAGGGCTTATGATGGATCGTGAGGAATACGAGTCACAAGGGGTCGAAGCCTATGCCTACCTCGACGGCATAACTATCGCTGTCCACGAGACAACACCAGGCACGGTGAGGGTGGTGCCTTTGCTCGAGAGAGAGTTGACCGCGCGGGGCATCAACCTCAATATGAGTAAGACGGTTGCTCTGGCCTCGAAGACCACATGCCCACGCCGGAAGATATATTATTATGGCCGGAGCTGGTGTCCGAATCGCGGACGAGGAAGGGATAAAGGTGGTTGGGGTGCCCGTCGGCACTGACGAGTTCGCGATAGAGAGCACCTTAGGGATCGTACGAGACGGAGGGTTGGAACAACTCACGCGGATGCTGCCACGAATGCCGGATAAACAAGCAGCCCGCCTCAAAGCCACTGGATGTATGGCGCAGCGCAAGGCATATGTCGAGCGAGTGGTGAATCTGAAGCTGTCCTTGTCAGTCTGTAGGATGGCAGATGGCGCAATGTTGATGCTCGAAAACTTTCTCGAGTTGCCTGGAACGGCTGAGGAATCGTCGTTCGTCGAGGAGGGATGCTCGTCGGGCCGGCTTACACTGCTACCCCACCAACGGGCGCAGGCTAGCTTGTCAACGTAGGCCGGGGGGTTCGGAATGGCATCGGAAGAAACGAGGAGGATGCCAGCATCGATAGGGGGCTTCGTGACAACGTTACCCGCAGTTCTGGCTGACCTCTCCGGCAGCCTGGGGGAGAAATGATGGAGGAATCTACC
>JAYJME010004880.1:0-10554 GCA_036873775.1 Costaria costata
CAATCATAGCAATGCGCAATTAACCGTAGAACCGATGATAATCTGATACGGTAGATCAACACGTGATCTCACATGTATATCTACCCCATATCGATATAGGTAATGGTTTAGTAGTGAGAAAAATGAAAAACAATGCGAGCGTAACGAATACAGCAGTACGCGACTTATTATGATCTCAACGTAGGACGTAGGCTCTGCAAGGCTGTCATATGGGATACTGAGTGGCGTTCCTCGTTGAGCACAAACGCTTAGTATGACGGGGGACCATAGTTAATATGACCTACTGCAGACACAACTGTAGACCCCAATACCTATATATTTTCCTATTGTTGCTAATAATATTTGGTCCATAGTTAATAGGACCTACTGTAGATACAGAACCTACTGGGGTCACCAAAACCTATATATTTCCGTGTTTTGCTAACAATATGTTTGGTCCTACTTACTATGGTCCCCCGTCCGTAATAGTTGTATTTTCTAAGAAACTTAAAAAAATTAAGGCTTCAATTATTGGCGTCCACTTTTTCCTAGCTGCTGTCGCGTACTGTACAGTCAACGAATTACGTGAACAACGGCAGTCAAACGCAATGCACCCGGCAGGAAAGTGATTAAGCCCAAAAATACAAAACACAAACCTCAAAAAGTCGGAACCAAGGAAGAATAAGCATATACCAGGTAGCACGTACGAGTGTATAAAGGCCATTTGTCCTCAGTAATTACGCCCAAGAATACAAATCACAAACCTACACAAAGTGTCAAAACCCAGGAAGAAGAAGCACATACCAGGTAGCACGGACAAGTGTACACAGGCCATTTGTCCTCAGGGATTAAGCCCAAAAATACAAATCACAAACCAAAACAAGTCGAAACCCAGGAAAAATATACCTGATTGTATCAGGTACGTACAAGTAAGTGTATACAGGCCATTTCTCCTCAGAAACAGGTGCAGTATGTATGATGTCTTTTCGGTCAGTCGCCTGGTGCGCATGGTGTAGGTTGTACTTGATTTGACGGTGTAGGTACAGGAGTCCTCATTTCAGAAGGTCCTCATTACAGCGTGGGTCCTGCTGATCATTGATTGTACTGAAATACCCAAGAGAACACTTCCCACGCCGTGTGTGCCTAAAGACGCCCTACACGAAAATGAAAATTTTGGTACCTAAGGATTCCAATTGGCTGACTTTCATTCTTTTTATTTCCCGAAACCTCAGAGATAACAGCTTTCTAGACTCGATATTCGAAATGTCATCGCGGGGGATTGTGGTCCACCAGATATAAAATCTATTTTGTGGGGAAGTTTTATCGAAAACGGATTTAATTTCACCGCCATAAAAACTTATATATTTTACTATTACGGGGGACCATGGTTAATACCTGGTAGGACCTACTGTAGGCACAATAGGACCTACTGTAGACACCAAAACCTATATGTTTCCCTATTTTTGCGTACAATATTTGGTCCATAATTTATTAGGACCTACTGTAGACACAATAGAACCTACTGTATACACCAAAACCTATATATTTCCCTATTTTTTGCTAGCAATATTTGGTCCTATTTACTATGGTCCCCCGTAATAAAACATAACTTGTACGAGCTGGTCCAAGCTTAGAACTCGAACATCACTCCCCCACCAAAAAGTGCCGCTTGCAACAACAATAAATCCAACATTATTGTACATTTGGTATCATGCTGACCCCCATGACCGGTGGAAGGTCGTGACATGGCGAGTTTCTTTTGTTGAAGACCTAGTGCTGGCGCTAACAACGGCGAAAATATATCCTGGCCAACCATGGTCTCCAAAATGGTCAAGAATGGCCAGGCGTTTCGGTAGCCATAGGTGTTTAGTTGCATTAATTTTCTGAACGAGCCGGTTCCAGGTACGACAAGGCATGCCTGGACTATTTTTCAAGCAAAAAACATCGAAGATCTCACATGTGTATGTTCACTATTGAGTACCTGGTAGACTGTAGCGCCATAAATCGATTAAGCACCACAAAGGAAGTAATTCAAAAGAAGAACAGCGTCACCTACACACTTTTGCTTAACAAATGCCCAACTTTTTACGTGCGTTTTTCGAGTCAGACAGTGAAGTTTTGTACACGTATGTTTTTAATGTAATTCTCGAGGCGTTATCCCCCCCTGGTTTAGTTTTGGCAGACCATAGTTGGTCTAAGGTGGTCCAATTTTTCAAAAAAATATCAAATAACGAACGATCAGGCTGCTAAAACCGCAAAAACACGATAGGTCGGGTGTTGGAAGAAGGGCTCATGAAAGACGCGTGCGAATTTTCAGCGGTCTGGCTCCAGAATACCACGTAAGCTTTTGCCCTGGAATATAGTTCGGACGTCTATAACTTGAAGCAGCCCATATGGTGATCGTCGCATAGCTCATCACCACAATGCCTCGGGATAAATGTTTGAATATCGAGTCTAGAATGTTTTTTTCTGGGTTTCTGCAATTACTGGTACTGTATTGGAAATTGGCCATTTGGGTTCCTTACCTAAAAGGGCATAATAAGGGTACACCTAAACGAGAACACGGCTAAGAAAAAAAAGCTGACGCAAAAACGAAATTTCTTTTTGTAATCAGGGCACCGCTGGACACAACCATCGGCAGCACCCACAAAACAAAAATAAGGCGTTTGAGGCGCGCTACGATATAGGGGACGCAGTTTTTGGCCGTGTTTGTTTCTGACTAACGGGGCTCCTTATATTCGATTAACCGCCCACTCTCGTCCTTATTTTACAACATCAGGCTTTGTCGAATACCATGTACATATTGATAAGCCATGGGGTTCTTGGTCGGGTTGACCGTGCGTGTTTCCCCCTCAAATCCGAGTTTTTGGGGAGGCGGTAAGCGTCCTCTTTTGCAGGAGCCACATAAAACAGTATGGTACAACACCCCTAACCCCTACCCTAGCATGCCTACCTTCTCGAATAAAGACCCCTGTACGTACCTGCTGTGAGTCAAACCGGACCAAGTATTATAGCTGTCTCGTGGTTGTTGCCCATGTAAAACGTTTACCACTAATCGGCAATTTACATGCGTAGGTGACTCCTCCCCGGCAAAACCGCTACCCGCACAACTAGTCCTAATGCTGCTGCTGTGATGTCACAGGTGGCGAAGTATACTCGCTTCGCGAGGGACGCATTGGCGAATGTTTCTGGTTCCACGAACACCGATGTGGCAAGGTGAGTCTGCGACTTGGCCGGCCGATGCCTGTCGTCGATCGATGCGATGTGGTGGTACCTCTCTCTTAGTTACGAAAACTGTTGTGGCCCCCGCTCATCGCTCTACACATCGCTTCAGGTATCACCATATTTTCCTACGACTTGCCACCACGTCAGCATGTCAGAGCCGTACAGTGCCACGACACATCTTGAAGGCAACGGGTGATTAATAGAGTAAACCAACTGCACTGCCTTCCACTCGCATCTGGCGATCGTTCTTGTTTGGCAGGGCGTGGACTATACTGGCCTACTTGACCGACTTCTCCGGAGATCAGGTACGAAACCACCCCCGCTCCTGAACATGCCCGCGCACATTCAACAGGGGGAAACAAAAAAGTAAAACGCGAAGAAAAATAATTAAATTTCCACACACGCCGGGCGGGGGGGGGGGGGGGGGGGGGGGGGCGGGGGGGGGTGAGTCAGGTTGTAAACCCCTCGTATCATATGCGGGAAATACCGAAATTCCAACCGGGTCTCAAAATGCAGAAGCTACGGAACAAGCCTAGGCGCTGTAGACTGCAAAGCCATGGACCTGTCCAAACCCAACGGCGATTACAAGCACCCTGACATGGCGACAAGGTCGACAGCCACAATTACACAACGTTTGCAAGGAGTGAGTTACCGTGATAATACACACCATCCGGCGTATCTCGGCGCTGAGATTTTCGACAGCGACAAGAGTGCAAACGACGAGCGGCGGGTCTATGAAAAGAGCTCAACGAAACACTTCCAATGTCACCGTTTTCGTTGTGTGCGCATGTCTTGCGGGTTGGAGAAAATATCTCGCACAAATCCTCCCAGTGGGTGTTTTATCCTGCGTGTTCTATAATTCGATACCGTGATTGTTGTTGTTGCTGTTGTTGTTGTTGTTGTTGTTGTGGTTGAGTTGTTGTTGTTGTTGTTGGTGTTGTTGTATTTTATGTTGTTGTTGTTGTTGTTGTTGTTGTTGTTGTTGTTGTTGTTGTTGTTGTTGTTGTTGTTGTTTGTCTGCGGCACTCGCTGTGCCTACCCTGTTTGTTGTGATAGCCGGGTGAAGTGGCTGGAGGCTCCACTGTCGCTAGTCATTTCATGCTTAATCCGTATCAACACGACAACGTTCTCCGCCACTATTTCGACCTACTGGAATTCGAAAATCAAAATGTAGTGATGGGCGTACTCCGAGCCATCGCAGAAGAGAAGCGCACTCCGCGGGGAGTCGTCTTGCTTGGGTGTGCCTCGGTCTTGAAGTGCCCGCGGTGCGTAGGCTGCTAGCTGTGTCGTGCTAGGCACGGGCCTGATCATCACCCAATATGTTTTATTAGTTTAATGTGCGTCGTGCCTTGTACATACCTACGGGTTTTCAACATAAACAATTGGCTTTCTCTCCAGGGCCTTTTTTCGATGTCATATTTGATCGTGTGGTAGAAAAAGAACAGAAACGAAAGATACGATGTTGTTTCAGAAGCAATTCACGACGAAGATGACAATTTTTCATCAACAATCAAACGGCCATGCCGCCGGGAGCAAGGTGTCTCCAAACCAGCAGTATCTAGCAATAGCAGCCGATGACATCTCGAAGAGAACAGTTGCTGACAAATGTGCTCTGGTTACCACTACCATCGACCGTTACCTGTCCCGCCCACCAGGAGAACTTCCACGTGTATCTGCAATACGCCAACGATGTCTTGTGCGACATGGGAGAAGACGAAGTTGAAGCCCTGCCAGTGGTGAGGGGCGAGCGCTTACTGGAAGGATGGTGATGTTGAAGACGTAACATATGTTGAAGACGCAACATATTAGTGTTATCGCGAGCAAGTTTCTCGATCGAGTGTTGCCTCCTACTGCAATACACGGCTGTTTGACTATCCTACAAACCTTGAGCACCGCATGTGGCTGTGTTGTGGCAAAAAAAATAACACATTGGGCCTTCTCTGTTACATTGCGCATAAAGCAACCCCAGGGTTCTACAACACGTACACATTGTTTACGGACGCACCCATGCCCTAGAAACGCGTTGCCTTGTATTTTGTATGAGTGTTGTATTGAACGCCCTGGGCTCGAAGAGGGACAGCGGTTTTGGCCGATCTCGTGGTATGATAGGAATGAATTGTACCACACTTACGTGTTAATACGTTGGTGTTTCCGTCTGTCGGCTTTGGAACGAGAGGACCTCCGCCAAGTACGTGCGCAACGAATTCCGTTCCAAAACATATGACTCTCCTGTTGTTTTCGGTGATGCCTCATTGCAAGTAGTGAAGATATCACGGTTGACAGAGCCATCACACGTGCTGGTGTTTCGTCCTTTGTGGAATGTTTTTCATGACCACATAAGAGGCACCTTCGACAAATCATGAATCAAAGTTCTGAAGGTGTATCATATGCGGAATATAACCTGTCCAATAACAGCAGGGCAGCATACTGCGGCCCGTGCCAGCCTGTGCGACCATCGGTCGAGCGTGCGAGTACGGCGTAAAATACCGTGGATACTTCCCTATGATTCTTGCTTTGCAGGGGTTTGCAGACGTTGTCCAGCACGGGCAGACCGTCAAGCTGTTCGTCGGAGAGGTAGACCGCGAGGAGGTGGAGGCGTTCTGCTACCAGGAGCAAGATAGCCCTCAGGTAGGCGGCACTATTTCGTAACCGCGACGAACGTGCGGGACGAAGGTCGAAGCGACCCTTCAACCTGCACTACCCTTGCTCACATCTGAGTGGCACTCCGGCACCAATAAATAAACGTGCACGAACACGCTGCCTATATTGAGAACACATGCGTTCATTAACTTCTAGAAACTCGTTGTTTTCGCCGTTTCGATGCCGACTCCCCGTTCCTTACGCTGCTTCTCTTCCAGATGAACAAAACTGCGGCTGAAGGCGACATATGTCGGTTTATCATGCAGTCCCAACGAAATGTCGGGCGAGCTATATACAAGGAAGTTGTTAAGCACCAAGGGGATGCTCTGCGACGCGCGCGCAGTGGCGAGCCTTGTGCCGACCACGCGTCCGCAGACCCAGATGGCGCTAACTCAGCCTTAACGAAATCGAGCGCGCATTTTATCGACACGCTGATTGGAGAAAATTCGTGTTCCTCCAGCATTCTTGACACGGTGAAGGGGAAGCTGAGAGAGCACGTCCGCGACCTTGAACGCTTGGAGCTCGCGGTGAATCGGTAAGAAGATGTCTCAAAACCGGTAAATAGGCGTGTTTGGTCGTGTGAAAGGATCACACGCGAGGCCAGGACCTGCATGATATACCTGGTACCGAATGCAAGCAAGATAATACACTCACTAGGATAGACTCCTGCGCCGATGCTCACCAAACCAAGGGCGGGGCACACCACGCACCCAGAGGCTTTGGACTACCCCGTCGAGATGTGCTCATATATCCGTATACCTCGACGTTAGCATTCAAGACGTTGACGAGAAATTCGGTCCGGAAATTCAACGCAGGATGGCGTGTTGTCATGCCTGTTATAGAGTAGGTTTGTGGTCTGAGTGTGTTGCTGCTTGTTGGGCGGCCTATTGGCGAGGTACTGCTGTCCACTTTCTTTGCGATTCAACCATTGGTACTACATAACCTTGTTCGTGATGCCGCTGGCCACTGGTTGATGGGATCGTCCGCTGGGTTGCCCGCATAATGCTTCTCACAATCCATTTTACTGACGTCCTCATGTGAGTTACAGCAGTAGCCCGATAAATCACTAGTTTCCTTCCCGTACCGTACTGACAGTTCTGGTAGTGCCATGCGTCGCGGCCTGTATATATATTCACCTTTGAGCCGAGCCGTGTGCGAAGGTACAGGTTTCGCGTCTGAGCACAAAACAGTACTCAAGGAACGGACTGAGGGGCCACACACTTGTCTTAGGATTCCATATGAATGTATATATATTGCTTGGCTGGTTTTAAAGAACCCCAGATCGCGTCCGCCAGAATACCGCATGTCATATTTATTCGAATGTCATATACTTGGTATCAAACAGGCTCGCTCGGCAGGGGTTCGTAGAACATGTCTGCAAACAATCAAGACTTATCTCCAAAAAACGGGCGTGAATGTTTCGATGCTGAAGAAATGTGGTGGGGGGGGGTATGCTTGAAACAGCGCGAATAGCAGAAATGTTCGTTAGACAACCACTCCCTGTAGCCCATGAGGTAGTGTATCGGTTGTTAGGGGAGGTATGCTGTAGGTCACCTCAAGTCTACCCCTACCGCGGCGTTGGTCATCCGTTGATTCTCTACTCGCGAGGTAGATACTGTAGTTCGTTTAGTGTTTGAAGTCCCAAGTACCTGTTCCATGCACATAATCATATAATCTGCTTTCCCGCTGCTGCCACACCGTGACGCCGTTTCCACTGGGGCGGCGCAACCATCTGGGGAACAGAGCAAACTTCAAAGAGAGCATATTTGCGCTTACGGTTAACGGGTAAGAACCTATAGAGCAGTGTTGGACGCTGTTTCCTTTTGTGCCTCCGTCCAGAGATGCGCTCTTGTCGCGTCGTGTAGGTCCCTTTCTTTCCCTTACAGCAATCCAATAGTAGAGAGGGCGGGCCTGAACATGTGAAGCCGGGATTGCGTGCGCGCGATATCGTCTCCCAAGAAAGAAAATGATCAATTCCTGTACTGAGTCATTTGAGTAACTACGTGATTATATGACTGTCTGCGTGTATTCACGGGGATGCCGTATCGTGTGTCTACGAAATGAAACGATAAATTTGTCTTTGATTCCTACAGTAGGTTTACGTATAGGGTGTCTGTTGCACAAACTGTAAGTACGTATTGTCCTGCGGTGTGATTGGATGCCGACTCGGGCTGTTTTAGGTAGAGGATGCACTTTGTTTCGATCTCCTTCCTGCCGCGAGGAACTCTACCGGTCACTCAACAACACCGAATTTGAGCTGTGTTTTACCGTCGAACCGATTAGCCATCCCACGGACTCGTAAAAATTTGGTTAGGTTTGGTTGTCCGACCTTCAGTGCTTACAGCTCGACGCCTGGGGGGCATATATGGATAGTCAGGGGCCTTGCAGACAGGGCCATGCTCAAATTCGTGTCTCTTTTTATTCTCCAGTGGGTGCAACCAATGAAATTGCAAACACACGTACATGAGACGCTAAACGTATTGTGTATTGAGTATTAACCCTTTCACCACCGGAAAAATGGTCCCACAATATTTCCAAGTAGTTTTGTCCCCAAAAACCGTTTCCGGCTCTAAAGGGGTTAAGGTATGTTACGGAAAAAAAATGTTTTAAGGAAAAAAAAAAAAAAAATGGCAGTTCCTCAGTCGAGAGGAGGGAGCCCTCCGTCAGTAGTTCCCAGTGACAAGTTGGCCAGAAAAATGCTGCCTCTGTCGTAGCACGCGTCAAATGACGATTTGCAAAAAAACAGCACCGGCCACACGAAGCAGCCGAAGTGCAATCAATGCTAAAAGGAGCTGTACGACTAGCGTGCGTTCAGCATGGTGATACGCTTGTACTGCTGCTGCTGCTGCTGCTGCTTCTGCTGCTGCGCGCTCTTCCTCGCTTCGTAGTATCGTACTCTACGGTTGTGTTCATAGTTAATATGTAGGCGTTTTTTTTTTCAGGGCTGTTCACGGGTCGGATCAAACCTCGCGGGTCGGGTCTGGTCTGGCCCGGTCCGGGTGACCCGACCTGACCCGACCCGACCCGTGACATTTAGAAAACCTCCGGACCCTGACCCGACCTGACCTGACCCGACCCGACCCGACCCCTGACCTGACCCGACCCCTGACCTGACCCGACCTGACCCCTGACCTGACCCGACCCGTGAGGTTTCGAAAATCGCCTGACCCTACCTGACCTGACCCGACCCGTGAGATTTCGAAGATCTCCTGACCCGACCCGGGGGGGGGGGTCGAGTCATGACATGACCCGTGAAGAGCGCTGTTTTTTGTTGTCGTTTTACGTACATAGGTTCCAAAAGGTTTTAACATGTTTTTGTTTGTACGTTTCTGTTTTGTTTTGTTTTGTCGGGTCGACACGGCACGGCTCGGCAGCTACGGTGGACATGATACCGGCGGTGATGTCGGACGTGGTCCGACTCCTGAAGCATGACCGGGAGCTCGTGAGGAAGAAGGCGGCCATGGTGCTCCACCGCATGAACCAGCTAGACCCGGATGTAAGGACGGGTTGTGGGAATGGAATACGAGGGGTTGTGTTTTTGTGGTGGTGGCGATTGGGGTATTGCTGTTGTTACTGTTGTTGTTGCTGTTGTTACTGTTGTTGTTGTTGTTGTTGTTGTTGTTGTTGCTGTTGCTGTTTTGCTGTCGTTGGTGGCGGTGATGGAGGTAGGGGTGGTTGTGTTATTGTTGTCGTTATTGTAGTTCGTACCGCTGCCACGCGTCGCCTAATGCCAAACCAAACCATCCCCATCTTGTGCCCTAAAACGAAGAGATTGCTCCGCTTTCCCCCCTCAGGAATGTGAACATATGAACGGCGTCGTTGATTTCTCCCCCCCCACACCCCACACCCTAAAAAATGTCGGCGAGAAAAACACACACACACGCGCGCGCGCGATGGGAAAAGGGGGATTACGGGAGGAGTGGGCGCGGTTGTTGCCCCCTTTTGACTCTGTGGTCCGGTACACGGGAAGCGAGTGTGTGATTAGCGTTTGCAGTTTGTGTCAGCGCTATATATGACAGCATTGTCAGCACGACTCCCGTTAGGTCTGGCGTGCTCTTTGTGTCGCGGTTATGGTCTTGGCCTCTGGCAGAGCTCGCTGTCGTTTGCGGTTTCGGCAGGGTGGAGGGTAGATTGTCCCGACGCCTTCTTCGTTTGTTTTGTTTGTTTAGAAGAGCTGTCGAACTTTTCTGTGTCATGCCGCCCTGCCCCCCCCCCCCGTCCCCTACGCCCAACCCCTAGCCAACCTCCACATCCTTATGAAGCCGTTGTACCGCACTGCAAGAAGGATCCTACTCTAATTCCAAGTAGTCTGTTCCCAAAAAACGTGAGTGGACTTGTAAAGAGCCCCATGTAAGAAAGATGTGTGCTTAGTCATCGACTCATGAAGACAAGGGGTAAAAAACAATCATGTGGACATACCGGAAACATCCATTCGACGCTGTAATCCATATGCAAGAAAGTACGCACAAGGTAGGTGCTAGTAGGATAAAAGTGTACTCTGTATGCGGCTCGCCGAAACGCCCCACGGCGCCTCGCGCTTGGTGCAAGTGATGTCTGTATGGTCGGTGAAAACCCGACGTGCTCTGTCCCGGCATTGTAGGGATGCGAGGGTCTATGGTCATACGACTACGGCCACCCCCCCCCTTCCCGCCACCGTCCGGCCTCCGGGTCTGACAGAAGAACCCAGCAATACCCATACACTCACCGGTA